>PVJI01028092.1:0-16914 GCA_004026765.1 Micronycteris hirsuta
CATGTATTGCACTGGTGTTTTAAATTGTTTCTGCGTCTCTCATTCAGACGGCACATGGGAGGACAAGGCATTTAAAACACAAATAAATGAAGGGCTAAGTCAGACCTCAGGAAAATATATCTGTGTCTTGGACTCCATGAAAAGAGAGGTTGTAAATAGTTAATATGTGGGAAACAGATCCTGCTGCTTATTCTTTGTTGCCTTCAGAAAAAGATTGAAGTTGAAGCTGGATTTGGGGGTTAGAATTTTGCTATGTTTTATTTAAAACAATTATTTTATTTAGCCTATCTTATAAATGTCTTCTCTCTCTTCAACTCTCCAGAACCCTATAACCCTAAATCCACTCATTTCTTCTGCCTAAAGATACCCCCGTTCCTCCAAAATTTGTCTTACATGTTTTGCTTTCCTCATTTCTCCTCTTTCCCATCACTCTTATGCCAGTTTCCTCCATCATCTCATGGAGATATGCTTGAAGGATGGGAAGCAGGGGGAGATCCTTTCACTACCTCTTCCCGGAGCTTCTCACAGTCTGTATTTAGAAGGAAGGTGCTGCTAATACTGTGATAAAGATGTGAGTGAGGGGTTTTTGTGGCTTGATATTCACTGTTGTCTTCAAACCCTGTCATGCACTCACACCAAAGGAATTCTGTTCTTCTCAGGATGCTTTTGCATTCATATCCCAAACATGACTGGAGGTTTCTTCTCTTTCTTACCTTACCTCTGATGGCCTCTCTGCCTGTGTAGTCATTAGCATAGTGTGACTAGCAATAGCACACCCTAATGTTATTTCCTCATTCAATAGTCACTTAGGTGGATGCTGGATTCTAGAAACAATACATGAATTTGAAATGGATGTTGTCTCTTCCTGTACTCCAATTCTGAATCTGCTTAGAAAGATATTGAAAAGCATCTAGTAAGTGACTCTAAATGAATCTGTACAAAGATTTATAAGATAGGAAGGTGAAACCCTTAATATAAAATGAATAATAAGTAGTATTTTTTCAAAAAGAGAAGAAAAAAGAAAAAAAAAAGAGAATGGCATATGCCAAGTCGCTGACAATGACAGTAATGTGTTTGGTGTTCTGAGAATTTCAAGTAAGAAGCAAAGACAATTGAAGCAAAATTGCCTCCAAGATCATAGGATAGGACAGGATAGGAGAGAATAAGGAATAGTAAGATAGAATAAAATATGAACATGAACTTTGGTGAACGAACACTGTGGAAGACATATTTAAAATTAAAAATTTATATACAAAATGCAATCTAGTCATTAAGTAGAAGATATATTTGTACTGTAAACTGACAAGTAAAGTGGGATAGTATAGTAGTTTAGAACATAAGCTTTGAAATGAAACTGTACTGAAAACATTACCACTTATTAGCTCTGACCCTGTAGAAATCATTTGTTTCCTGTACCTCATTTTTATTACCTGTAAAATATTCAAAGTGATTTATATCTTTCTTATGGTGCAATATAATGACTAAATGAGATAAAGTATACAAAGAGGTTTATTACAACATCTAGCACTTCCCAATGCCTGACATATGACTTAGCAAATGTAATTTAATAGTGTTTTGTTATAACTATTATGGAAAATAAAGGTAAAAGTGCCATTGTTAATTAATATTGATAATAATGCATAAAAGAGTTGTTGTCTCATTAAAGAGAAAAATACATAGCTAGAAATATTATTTCTAGTCTCATACTATTCATGCCCTCAAACCTCTCGTATTTAGGGATCTGTATGGTTTGTTCATTATTAAATAGCCCCCACTCAGTGTATCAGCTCCAATTAGGAGGCTGAAATTACACTGCAATTTGAAAAAAAAAATTAACTATAAAGGATTTTTAACTATAACTGAAAATTGAAGAAATGGAAGATTAATTAAGAAGGAGTAATGAGGATTCTAAAAATATAATGGAAGAGATAGGAAGCAGCCCCCATTCCTAGTTCTTAGATAGAGCAATCAATTAAGGACAAATCTGGGAAACATCCTTCTCCTGGAACTGATAGCCAAACCTCTTGAGAGAGACCATGACTGAGGTTCAACAGAAGGTTAAACAATTTTTTAGTTGGCAAAGCTGCCCAAGGGAATATGTATGAGAAGCCACCCACTGAGGTGCTACATTAGCAGCATTTATTGAGAATCTCTCTGGGGTACCAGCAGAATCCTCCCATGTAAAAGAACAACTAAATCTCAGGTCTTTCTATACGACTGCCTGAAGGTATAAGAAAAGTAAGTCATAGAAAAATTCCAGAAGACCAACACTCTATTGCAAAGTCACTCAACAGGGTGTAAAAAGGGAACCATTCACAGGAAGTGTTAGATTGAGACCCTCTGCTGCAAAACCATGTGTGCTGGTGCAGGCTGGCGCCACAGAAGCTGAGCTCCTTGCTGTAGTCTATTGCTACAGAGACAGAGATTACTGCAGGATTCTGCCTAGAGGATCATATCAGAACAAGAAAGAGAACCCCCTTCTTCCCTCAGGGCCTCTCCAGAACACACTACTGGCACAACTTAACATTTTGCCAGCTGGAAAAAGAATTTTGAAGAGCCTATCTTCATTATGATAGAATAGTCTATTAGGAGTGGATTTGTAATTGAGAGGCATTCCATTGATAATTGACACCCTGGCATACAGTAGGTGCTTGTGAGTAAAGTGCATAGAAGAAGAAAAACCCTATTAGAATTAGCAAACAGTAACGCAGTGTTTAGAGGATTGTGAAATTAACAACAGTAGGGCAGACTTTGCCACCGTACGGATTAACAGGTTTCCCTCTGTATAAATTTGATGTATTTTTTCAACTCGTTCAGATGCTGGGCAAAGAAGAGAGGTCTTTTTCACACTCCTATATCTGACAGAAAGGTTGTATGGAGTCCTACTTCTTTGCTGGTTTTGTTTCTATAATGACCATGATCATGACAATGCTGAAATTCAAGCACAGATTGGGTTCACTATACTTTTCACTTTATAGCAGATTTTAAGCCACTAAAAAGTTTTATTTATTTTACAATTTATCTTCATCCTTATATTTTGATCCCTTTTTATGTACTTAAGAACTGTTTAGGGTCAAGGAGTATTACAGATGATGCCTCACTAAGTAAGATGTACAGTTTCAGTCACGATGACAGTACAGGCAAACACAGTATTTGGAACCTCCCACAACCACATCTACATTATAACTAAACTATAAAACAACCATCATTCTGAACAACCTGAAATGCAGCTGAACAGAAATCCTGTGAATAAGGATATAAGAAAGAAACCACATCAAGACAGGTAGGAGGGAAGAAGACACAAAATGGACTGATCATACACTCACATCACATGGTTAAAAACTGGGAGGGATACCTCCCTCCAAGAATGAGAAGTCTCAGTCTCACATCAGAACCCCCAGCCCAGGGTTCCAGCATGAGAAGAAAAGCCCTGACTTCTGGCTGTGCACACCAGTGGGGATTGTGGTTTAGTGAGACAGAGGGTCTCTGGAGCCCCAGACATTCCTCTTAAAGAGCTTATGAACTACCCTGGCTGGTGTGGCTCAGTAGATTGAGTGCCAACCTGCAACCCAAAGCGTTGACAGTTTGATTTCTAGTCAGGGAATGTGCCTGGATTGTGGGCCAGTAAGGGCCACATGAAAGGTAACCACACAGTAATGTTTCTTTTTCTTTCTCCTTCTCTTTCCTTTAAAAATAAACAAATAAAATCTTTTATAAAGATCTTATGAACTGACTTATTCTGACTCACCCACTCTGACCTCTAGCCCTGGGGCAGCAGCTTGAAGGGTGCCAAAGACATGTGGGAAGAAACTGAATTGTCTGGCATCACGGCAGGGCCTGGAGGGGCAGCTTTCTTTCAGGCACAAATGCTAGCAGAGACCATTGTTCCTTTTCTGAGCTCTCCCCCACGGAGCTGGCAGGGATGGGTCTCCATAAACTTTACTAACATTGTGAGACATGCTCTGATGATTCCCTGAGACCCTGTCTCACCCTACATATAGTCCCAATGGCCTGTCTTGGCTCAGGCTTCCAACTTTTCTAAAATCTCTCAAACAAGCAGCATCTGGCCTCTGTGTACCCACTACCTTTCTCTAAGTGGCCCCAGGCCTGGCACTAAGAGCAATAAGCCTTGGTTCACAGCTTGGCCTCTGGGCACCTCTAAGCACAGTACAATTAACAGCCATCTCCAGATCACTTTGTAGGTTATGTCAGGTGACACTGCTGCGTAGGCAGGGTATAGGTGGTGGCTGACCTTGCCCTCACCTTCCGGGAGGCCCCAGAGAGAGAGAGCACACATGGAAAACAGCTTCTGAAAACATCAAAGCACCCAAACAACTCCATGTGCTGCACACTCCAGGGGTGAACTTGGTGGGTACCTGAGCTATGTTGAACTGTGTTCTGCTCATAGGAGTCAACTCCCACACAGCAGATTCTCCATGGTGGTAGCAGCCAGTACTCACTGCCTTTCGGCTTGGGGTAAATCCCTATTATTGATGTGCCGAGAGTAATCAAGGCTCAACTACAACAGGGGGTGCACAAAACCCACATGTGCAGCACACCCGAAGGGTCCAGCTCGGGTGACTAGAGGGGATGCCCCACTGTTCTCTACGAGAAACCTATTTCTTAAGGTCATTCTATGAAGACGGGGAGACATAGCAGCTATACTTAACGCGTAAAAACAAACACATGGAGACCACCAACCTGAGGAGACAAAAAAGTGCCCCAAATAAAAGAACAGAACAAAGCTCTAGAAAAAGAACTAAACAAAAGGGAGATGAGAAATTTACTACATGTGGAGTTGAAATCATTAGTTATAAAAGTGCTTAATGAACTTAGGGAAAGTAGATGAACTTAGTATGCACTGCAACAAAGACATAAAAAGCATAAAAATTGGGATAGAAAACATAAAAAAGAACCAGTAAGAAATGAAGAATACACAAAATGAAACCCAGACTACATTACAGGGAATCAATAGCAGAGTAGATGAAGCAGAGGATCAGATCATTTGGAACATAAGGGAGTAGAAAACACTCAATGAGAACTGCAAAAACAAACAAAAAGGATACAAAAATAATGAGGACAGTAGAAGGAGCCTCTGGGACTTCTTTAAGCATACCAACATTTGCATCATGGGGGTGGTAGAAGGAGAAGAGAGAGAGCAAGGAATTGAAAACCTGAGAGAAATTGTTTGATATCCACAATTTCTCTCAAGTTTGCAATTTTTGCAAGTGTTTAAAAATATTAACTTGGCATAACCTTGCAGCTAAAATTCATAAGATTTTGTAGTTTTCAAACAATGAGTTCCTGTGGTGTGACTTTAAAGCTTAAACAGAACGCTGATGTGTGGGTTTTTTTGTAAAGAAATTCTGTACATCTGTAATGTGTTAAAGAGGATCCACTTTTAAACTGTCCTGCCGGGCCACTGAAATGTGACACACTCTACTTAGTGGTTATTTACCGTGAGTTCCTTTTCAATGTTTTCTTGGTGATTGCTGTTTTCTGCCTGGAGAAGTGTAGAAGCTACATGGTGTAGATTATTTGTAACTTGACATGAAGTTTGAAGAATAAAGAAAATGTAAAAACAAAACAAAACAAAAAAAAAGAAAAAAAAAAGAAATTGAAAACCTATTTTAAAAAAATAGTGATGAAAACCTTCCCTAACCTACCCTAGGGTGGGTCAGTGGATTGATTGCCAGCCTGCGAACCAAAGGTTCACTGGATGGATTTCCAGTCAGGGCACATGTCTGCGAGGGCACATGCCTGGGTTGTGGACAAGGTCCCCAGTAGGGGGCTTGTGAGAGGCAATCACACATGGATGTTTCTCTTCCTCTCTTTCTCCCTCCCTTCCCCTCCCTAAAAATAAATAAATAAGTCTTTTAAAAATAAGGAATAAAAAATGTATTTGGTGAAAAATAGATTAGTTCATAACTTTTGGGTGTGGTGAATCTGAGAAGCCTGCAGAATGCTAGCTCACAGAAAGGAGGACATGGGAATTGTTGGCCTGCATGTGGTAAATGGAAACATACTGATCAGAAAGATAAAAATAAGACCATAGTGCTTTCAGAATTACATTAAAGAAAAGACTGTCAATAATAGAGACTTCATAAAATGTTAAAAAATGTGGTCACCATGTAGGAGAACATGATTTTGGAATAAGACAAAAGATTGAAAATGAACCGTTTTCTGATTAAAAGTAGCATTTTGTGCTTTAAAGTTACAATGCAATATAACTGGAATATTGTCCAAGTATTATAATCTGGTGCCTGCACAAATTAGGAAAGGAAAATTGGACTTTTTGAAGTTTCACCATCAAGTCTTTCTTCATATACATGCTGCTTTATCTTTTCCTTCAACCATAACCAGTCAAGGTTTTCTTTATTCTGTGTTTTCACAAGATATCTACAAGACTACCTCACCACTTCCCCATGATATACTTAGTAAAGTGGTAAAATTCAAGCTTGTATTTTGCTCTACTGTTTGATGTTATTTCTACTTAAGGCCAATGCTCTGTTAAATCTCTGACTTAATACTATGGCTACTCCTGGTGTGCTGCCTGCTTTGCCCTCTTTGTTACTCATATTCACACACTTATATATGCATATATCTAGTATCTTAAAATTCTCTTGATTAGATTAAAATCTCATATTTCAAATTCTTGAAGTATTCTGGGATTCCTTCAGGTAGTACAATGCATAATCTACATTTTAAAAATAATATTCATAACTAATGGTATTATTCTGAGAATTTTTACCTTGTCCCAAGGAATCAAAGAGAAGTGAACATTTGAATAAGGCAATAGAGAGCCAATAATGGTCAGATATAGCAGAAAGATTAACTAAGATATATATTAACATTTGTACATTAGCTTAACAGTTATAAATCCATTTGTGACCACAATGAGAGTAGTTTCAGTAGCCAGTATAAAATATAAAGTTAGAATTCAGGAAGTCAAAAAGCAAATCAGAATTGCTGAAGTAGAGATCAATAAGAAATAAGAAGTTGTAATTACTTCTGATGAAGCTGGACCAAATGTGACCTATCTTCCAAGCTTTAATATGCATCTTCAGACTTACATGGAAAACTAGCATGAAGATCTAAACCTGGCAGCCTCCATAGGGTAGTTCTGTGGATGATTGTTTCCTTGGTTGATGATCATGGTAATACAGTGACTCCATAGAGGCATAGCTAGCCATTTCAGCATCCCATCAGTTCTGCTAGAAGGGAGACAGCCAGCATATGCACAGCCCACTGAAGTTTCAACAGTTGCTTCATAGAAATGACACAGAAAACTATTATAACCTCAGATCCAATGATCTAAGTGGTTCTAGTGGAAAGTCTGAGTGAAGAAATGGCTTTATATATGAAAGCAATAATCAAACTTTTTATACTAATTAACATGTAGCATACAACCTAGAAATATCCCCCGCCCTCATGGCTTAGGCACTTGAATAGGGTAGGAGGGTAAGGATAGGGAATGGTTGAAGATAGCAGTAAAACATGCCCTTGCCAAAAGGATAAAGTCACCTTTATAAAGTATGGGCCTCAGACAGTTCCTACTCAGTCTATGCAATATACACCCCTATGAAACTTATTTATTTTGAACTCAGGAATAAGCCCGGGATTTTCTGCTTTTAAGTGGAACTGAGTACTTTCAAAGCCTACCTGCTAATTTACACAGTTGAAGCTTCCAACTAGTTAGAGAGATTGGCGAACAGATCGTGGTACTGCAGTTGGGCTCACTACTGTTATTCACCCTTCCTGGGCTTCAGCGACATTAACAGTGGACACCGACTTGTTCTGAGGTGGTGGATATCACTAAAAAGGTACCCATGGATTTCAGTGTGATAATCATTAAAGTGATGCAACTTTCTCTTCCCTCCGAAAATGGTTTCTTCTCAATCCTGGACTCACATTTTAGATATATATAACGCTGGCCAAGTAAAACTCTGACCTTTCATTCAGCAAGCTGTTAAAAAAAATAGGTCTTTCTAGATGATGTAATTTTTTTAAAGTATGCAGTAACTTTACACCTAAATGGTTAACCTTTTTATCAGCAGTGCCAGACCTCAGTCTGATGATATGCGATTATCATTCATTACTGCCCTATTCTGGTGAATAGTCAGAACTTGCTTATTCACAAAACTGAGTGCCAGGAAAAAATACATACACACATTACATACATATAGAATGAAGATGAATAGGTGTTTTTCCAAATACATAAGTGAGGATTACCTAAACCTCTAGAATCAGAAAGGAGTTAAAAATGTGCTTTGGTGACAACTTTGTTTATCCTCTGAATCAATTTTGCCTTTGATATTGACCTGAGTATTAAGGATTTTGCAGATATAACTGTAAATTGGAAGGAAGAGCTGGGCAAGCAGTCTGAGAGAACGTAGACTACATATAACTGTGTGGGTATCAAAACGAAATGGGTGAAGTGGGGCAGGCAGAGATGTCGATGGTTCAGGAGGTCAAAACAAGGGCCCAAGGACAGAGGTGAAAGACTAATGATATTAAGGGGTTCAGGTTTTATACTTTGATGATGATTTTTTAATCAGAGTACTCTTTTTAGGCAAGAGTACTCTTTTTAGTGCAAAACTTATTGAAGCTATAGGTGGTTTTCTTATGAAAAAAAGCTATGTCAGATACTTAACTCCAATTTTCTTTTATATCTTTTCCCCACTACCATACAAATTCTCAAGTGGTCTTTTCTAGCTTTTGTTACTTTTAATCATTAATAGTGTAAAAAATGTAATGTTACAATTGGGAAAGCTTAGTAAACATGACTGATTATCGAATCAATAAGCAGCACTCAGTACCTATCTGGTTAGAAGTATAGTGTCCCCAAGTGATAAATGCCCGTCTTTGGCAAACCAGGTAGTATCTGGCTATTGGTCTACTCCTGTACTAACATTAGCTGGAGGCGGAGCAGGATGTAAGCAACAGACAGAACATAGTGTGTGCATGTCATAGGAAGAGATTACTATTCTTGTTTGAATGTCCAGTAGCATCTGTGCTTCTTATGGAAAGGGGTCTTTCACTTTGAAAGCCATCAGACGGTACAGGCCACTCTCAATCATTTATATTAAAAATGGGTCAGAGACAGAGTTTTTTTGAAATTACTTTTGCTTCTGAAACTAGTTTTTTAACTATCAGCCTATTGTCTGTGTCTTTTTTTGTTTGTTTTATTTGATCATTGCTGCTTTTTGTTTTATATCCCACATATGAATGAAATCATATGGTTCTTACGCTTTCCATCTGACATTTCATTTAGCATGATACTCTCAAGATCCATCTATGTTGTCTTGCTCTCAAAAGAGTGTAAGCAATTTAGTCCAAGATGGTTCTTCTTCTTTAAAGTTATTTAATTACTTCTTTATTATTCTCTTTCTCAGAGGCATGTTACAAGAAGATACTTCCGCACAAATTTATGATGCACCCCTTGGTCCATTTGGCCAATCTGAATCATTAATTTTAAATTGTAGTCATTATAATAACTTGGGTACTATCTCTGAAACTAAATCAGATGACACTAAAAAAGATTAAGAAATACTACACTGAAGCTCTTGGAGGAATTACTGGAAGGGTAATATAGAGGTAAAGGTAACTTTGCTTTGTTGGTAAAGAAATAAAATGCATGAGAGAGGCCCTTGTCCATTTCTGATAAGCCCTGAGTTCAGGCACCGCAGGAACAACCTGTTGAGCCCCTGGGAGAAGTCGGAGACCTTAGGTCTGGGCAGATGCTGTTCCTCATCTGCCTCTTCATTCTGGATGGTAGAATTAAGCTTTAAAATTCACCATTATAACAGCTTTTGCATATAAACAAAAGTTAGGTAAGCTTGACTTTATGGAGAAGAGGGAGGGTTAATAAAAGGTAAGAGAAAAATGTAAAAAGAAAAAAAAAGGTTGAGAAGAGAAAGAGAATAAAGAGAGAAAGAGCAACATGGAAGGTATTCTAGATATCAATTTTATTATTTATCTATCAGAAATAGACTGAAATAACAGATGATTTAGAATAGGTAACATTCCCCTTTCTCTCAATTTCCACATTAGACTCAGTTGTGGAAGAGAGTGATCTGTCTGCAAAGAAGTGATTTTCTACCTTACTGACATGATTTACTGCCTCCTCCGAAGTTTAGTCTGATGTTTCTGGGAGAACAACCTTGGGAGGAGTGTGAGTCCTCTTAGGTATCTTGGCATTTCTCTCATTTTGTTCCTAGTGGGATCCACTTGCTTGACACAATTCTTCACATGTAATTCCTGACCAAGTCTGGACAAAAACACGTGCACTGGACGAAAACAAATGTTCCAGGATGCAGCCATGGGCAATTTAAACTTGCTGGAACCGTTTCCTCAGTTCAGAGATAAGCTCTCTGGCAGTATGTGCCAGAGAAGACGTGCATATCCTATGACCCAGCCCTTTTCAAAAATTTACACATATGTACCTGTGTCATTTCTGTGTATAGAAAAATGTACAAGAATTTGTATAGCAGGATTGTTCACTACAGTCAAAAGTTAGAAAAGACCAAAATGTCCACCAATAGTAGTGTCAATAAATTTATTGTAGAATATACACAAAATGGAATAATATATCAATGAAAAATATACTACAGTTATAGCAACAATATGAAGGTGATTTACAAATATTATGATGCATAAATGTTACACACAAAAATGGTAACATTTATTTCATATAATTAAAAAAAAATCAGCCCTGTCTGGTGTAGCTCAGTGGGTTGAGTGCCAGCCTGTGAACCAACAACAATGTACAGTTTGATTCCCATTTGGGACACATGACTGGGTTTCAGGCCAGATCCCCAGTTGGGGGTACGCGAGAGGCAACTGTACATTGCTGTTGCTCTCCCTCTGTCTCCCTCCTTTCTCCTCTTTCTAAAATAAATAAATAAAATGTTTTAAAAAGTAAAATAAAATTCCTTAAAAGTTAAGAATATTCTTTTAAAAAAACGAAAAAATAAATCAATCGTGATAGACAAAATGAGACAAATCAGGATAGTGGTTAGAGAGAATGAGGCTAATGACAAAGAGGGAGTACATGGGACTCTTCTAGGATACTTGTAATATGCTATTTCCTAGTCTGAGTTGTTGTCCAGGGGTGTATTCTTTTGCAATTATCAATTGAGCTGTATATTTATGATCTGTTTACATTTCTATATAAATTTTATAATTTAAATATATAAAAACAAAATTAACCAATGGAAAAAGTCAGGTTACTTTTCTACATTTCAAGGAATGCTTATGAGGTATTAACACATTCTTAATTGGCTTTAATTAAGTAGGTTTGAAATTTTACCACCTAGTCAGCTTTGGCACCTGAATCTACAGAGATAGTCTTAACTCAGTGGAGAAGAGGGAGGAAATAAGAAAGTAACAAAAATACCTACAGAAGGGAAGGACGGAGCCTAGAAGAACATGAAGTCTCTTTCTAAAGACATTTTTTTTACTGTTTATATTTCCAAGGATTTTATATATTTTGTTTACATAAATGGAATTTTTTCTATTTTGATATAACTGGTAACTGAAGGTATAAAGAACCTTAGATTTTACCTATGGCTATCAGCTTATATGTTTTATTAGTGATCGCCTCTAACAGAGTCTTAAGGTTTGTAAACATTCTTCATTGTGTTTAATTAAGTTCCTTCTATGTCCATTTTATTGAGGGTGTTATTAGAAATTCCCAATGCATCTTGTTTGATATGATATTTTTTAAAATTAATATAATGATTTTTATTTTTTTATTGTTGTTCAAGTATAGTTGTCCCCATTTCCTCCCCACCACTCTCCTCTGCCTCACCCACCTGTCGTGGGGTAGATCGGACCTGCCGTAACCCGTGGGATTGACCGTAACCAATGCGTGAAATAATCTCACACCGAGATACGGGGGGGGAAGAAATCTGGGGGCCACGGGTCTCCTCCAACATACCCCATCTTGGGGAGAAAGACCTGGGGAGAAAGACCACGTGGGTTGCCCAGCCGGGGGGTTTTATTAGAGGCATTAAGACACATTTACATTGGATTGATTATTCATGGGATTAAGCAGAACAGGTAGGATTACTCACAGCAGGGCATTGGGATGTTGATTCAGATCCGGTGGCAGACATGACCAGGTGAAAGCAATATTCAGAGATCAGCAAGCCAGAGTATTTTAAGATACACCTTTGCCAAATTCCTATTAGAGAATTCCCATCCCATAGACATGATCCACACTTGCTCACACAGGAGTCACACGGAGCTGTGCTCAAAACGTGTAAATTCTCAAGACTGCGTGTTTATACACGTGTGGAAATCACTGCTACATCTCCCCCTCTTTTCTTAAGAAATCTTTTTCTACAGGCATGGATTACGCCAGCCCACACAGGAGTGATTTTTCTTCACGCGGAGCTGAGCTCTGACACGTGTGATTTTTCTGGGCTACGATTTTTCATGCATGTGAAAAGAATTTTTATATTTCCCCTTGTAATTTTGAAGCTGGATTAATTTGATAAAGTTTGTTACTTGCTGGTCCCTTTTACAACCTTGGGAGAATAAATTACAAATGTTGCAAAGCATACAGATTATAAATACAATTAGTAAATAACAAGTGGCTATGAAGACCTATAATTTTAGATAAAAATTAATAAATTAAATTTTAGGGTGAAGTCCGTAGAAATTGTCCTGGAGGGTTTTTAGATACCTCCTTTTGAAACAATTAGTAGCTGTGAAGACCTATATTTTTAGATTAAAATTATTAAATCAAGTTTTAGGGTGAAGTCTGTTGAAATTGTCCCAGAGAGTTTTAAATATTTCTATTTCAGAAGTCTGTTGAAATTGTCTCAGAGGGTTTTAAATATTTCTAGTCCCAGAGGGTTTTAAATATTGGATGTCTTGCAACCGCTGATGTAATTCCAATTGCAGTCTATTAATTTGTCCTTTTAGATTAGTAGTTAAGGATATTTGATGTGTAGCTTGGAGAATCCTGGATTAGTAGATTCCCTTTTGATGATGAGAAATTAGGTTGTTGCCAGGGAAGTCTTCCATTACAGTAGTTTTGCTTTTCTTGTCCACAGCAGTTTTGGAGATTTTTCTGTGGAAAAAACAGAAACAGACCCTTCTCTTCCTAGCTAAGATGTGGAGCTAGGGATTTGAATTGAATGGGGTGATTGCTTGGACTAATATTGCTAATCAAAAAATCTTTAAATTGTAAAAGAGTCATGTTAAAATCTATGGGAGAGATATTCTGACCTCCTCCCCCTTTTTTCTTATAAAAAATAGGGTTTAAAGTTTGTAAGGACTTTTGGTTAAAGATGAATAAATGCCAAGGGCTTGAATAATAGATTCTCTCTGAAAATTGGCCAGTTTTTCTTGAGAGATTAGTTATAGATTTAAAGAACAACCTGGGTGTTTTATGCAAAATGATCAGTTTTGCATATAAGACCCATGTCTATGTTTTAATTTTATTTATTATTAAAAAACAATTCAGCCCTGGTAAAGTTGGAGAGCAGATATCAGATTTATATATTTATTTGGGAAAAGCTGTTGCGGTACACACCTAATATTGAATAATATTACAGATATTACTCTATATAAATTTGGGATACAAACAGGATTTTAGCAATCCGGCCCAAGATTAACACATTATGTTTAAAAACTATAATGAATAAATTGTATGATATTTTAGAAAATACCTTTATATATTGTATTAATTATATTCTTTACTTAAGTTTTGGGTTACTCCTTAAAAGATAATCTTGAGGAGCAGATTAATAATTAGATTATAACATCAGATTAATTCTTTAATCTTTAACTGTAAATTGAAGTTTAAATATGAAGTTTATATTGTATGAAGTCTTGTATAACATACTTATTAAAATTAGAATATTGAGATAATAGTATTATTATTGGCTAGAATCTGGCTCCTTGATTGCCAGAGAATGTCTTTTTATTAGTTAAATAGAATAAATTATAAGTTGATAAGATTCCTTTAAAAATAGTAAGTAAGATAATAATTATCTGGCTGATGAGTGTTGTTACCCGACCCAAAGTAGGGGTATTTGGCGATGCAGTGATTTTGGAGTTTCCTTTTCCTTCAGTTGGAAAACTGGAGACAGGCTGCCAGTGGCTTTTTGGGGCAGCCATGGGGTTAAGCATCTTGGAGTGGTGGGGGTCTTGTGTATTCTGTGGAAAAAACATAGAGACACCTCCTTCCCACAAATTAAACCTATACCTGTCCTTCTACACTGTAAAGTTTAGGGTTAGATTAAAAAATTATAAATCCTGGATTTAAAACACCTATAAGTTATGGCTTCACAGCAGGTTTAACAGATTAAACATGAAGTGCTTTAGCTTTCTTTATTTCAAGTATTAAAGAGAAATGAGGCTGTTAAACATGAATATTTGTTTAGTATTTTGATAATGTGGAGCCTCTTTTTATTTGATGAGGCAAAAAATGTTTTACTGTTATTTTCGATATGGTTGTTTAAGAATTTTTCTTTTGACAATTAGTATCTTTGTTGACATTCTAGTAAGGGGGGGTTTTTGGAAGAGCTAACTGGCCCCCCGTAGTCTTGTGAACTATTTTCAGGAGTTGATAAATCCCTCTAATGAAGTATTTACTTATTTGTCAAGTGCCTTTAGTGACCTTTATTAGCCAAATTTTTTTATGGGGAGGTAGCCAGTCTCCCCAATAACTGAGCTAAAAATTGGTGTTATGTTTTCCACAAAAAAATGGCTGTTTTTTTGCGGAAGACTGCACACCTTTATTTTATTTTTTTTCATTAAATGGTCACGGCTTTGGCACAAGGAGGAATTAGATTGAAAATATACATATTTCTTTTGAGTTTACTAATTATTTGGGAAGAATAATAGTAAATGACTTTGGAGTAGACTGTGGGAACAGATTATAAGCAAACCAGAATAATATTAGATTTTATTTTTATTGTTAGATAGTGAAAATGCCTTGAAACAAGGATAACTTAATTTATAGACAATCCTGAGTGGTAGAGGAAATGGTTAGGCAAACCTTTTCTTTCTAACTTGGACACCTGCTAAGCTCTTTCTTTCCTAATTTCATTTCGAAACTTGATACATACAATTTACAGTCTTGCCTTCAATCCTATCTTATACTACCTGGACTAGCATTCTTTTCTTCACTTCCTCCTACCCCTTTTCCCTCAAACTTTTTCTAACCTCTGTCTAGCTTTCTTTTCTTTCAATTCTATCTGAACTTTCTTACAACATACATAATTCACAGTCTTGTTATGAGGTATTATAGATCACAACACTATGATTTTATGACTTCAATATTTGAAGTGACATATTTAAGGCTTATTTATAAATATATATGAAGTAATAAGTATTATTTATATAATTAATAAAATACATGGCTATAATAGCTTATGAATATATAAATGCTATTATGTTATCTTTTATAATTATGCAGTATTAAAATGGCACACAGCCACCTATTAATGCAGGCTTTATTTATTTACCACATGCCTTTTTAATATTTTATTTATAGAAATAGTTTTAATTTTAAAAATAAACTTAGAGGTTACTTAGAAACATGATTGTAAACTTTAAATACACACAAACTTGTATTTAATATCTGTGTATTATTTTAGAAAATATTTAGTATCTTTTTAAAAAATCTGAATTAGGATAAAATACTGTTTTAATAATCTAAAAGAATTACAATTTTTAAAACTATCAGATTAATAAGCACTTAAAAATGAACAGTAACATCTATTTTTCAAATTAACTAAGGATATAATTTTATTTGGGAATTTTGAGAGATGTAGGAAGCCTAATTTGTTAGCTGACTTGTGGGGGTGTACCCATAGAATTTAGGCGTAGGCTGTTACTATGGAGAAAAGCCGACGCTGGGCTTGTCTGTAATGCCTCGGAGGCGTGTCCTTGTGATGTCATTAGATAATGCCTCCATATTTGTAGTTCCAGCCTGTAGTAGCCATTTTGAATGTAGGCAGGGGGCCGCCTAACACGTGGTAGGTTAAAGTGCCCTGCCTTTACTGCTGCAATGGCGGCTTCAGCACGGAGATGCCCATGGTGTTGTAGCGATGTTTTTTCAGGCATCGCTGCTGTGCTGCTACCTAGTCCCGGCGCCCTTTGCTATGGCCGCCTGTGGGCCCGGGCAAATATTTAGCCAGCGCGGCGCCCGTAGGCCCCCGGCTGCCAGCGAGTGCGTGCACGGAGCCTGGTGGGGAGTCCGCGCCCCGTCTGGCGAAAGGTGGTTGGCGGCCGTGGCACCTAAGGGCAGTAGGGTGATTATGGGCCTTTGTTAGCCTCTGCCCGCTCCAAAGCGAGGGAGGAAGAAGCCGCGGCTTTCCCCGCCGCCGCCCGCTAGGATGGCTTGGCAAGCGGCTCGCCACCCCTGGGAGCCTAACCCTTTCCCCTGCCCTGCATTAAACGCGGCCTGGTGACGTGGCCGAGCTGCGCACTCAGGGCTTTTGTTAGCAAAGGCAAACTTTATAAATATTTAATTATCAGTACATTCTATTTTTCTGGAATGCACGGTTTCCGATCTTTACATTATCGTGGCCAATAACGTTTTCCGTACCAATTTCTACCCTTTCCCGCCTTGAATTGACTCTGAGGTCAATGAACCCTACTCACTAACCAGGGCTGATGCGCGCGTGCTGTTTCTCTCCTCCTTAAGGCGGGTGGTTTCCGGTCTGGCTCGTGGCCCAGATGCCCCTCGTTGGGCTGCCATCTGTCGTGGGGTAGATTGGACCTGCCGTAACCCGTGGGATTGACCGTAACCAATGCGTGAAATAATCTCACACCGAGATACGCGGGGGGAAGAAATCTGGGGGCCACGGGTCTCCTCCACCATCCCCAATCTTGGGGAGAAAGACCTGGGGAGAAAGACCACGTGGGTTGCCCAGCCGGGGGGGGGGGGGG
>PVJI01028093.1:0-16607 GCA_004026765.1 Micronycteris hirsuta
GTTCCTTGAAACAAATGAAAATGAACTGACAACAACCCAAAACTTGTGGGACACAGCGAAGGCAGTCCTGAGAGGGAAGTGCATAGTGATACAGGCCTACCTAAAAAAAATAGAAACAGTTCACACAAACAACTTAACCCTACGCCTACAAGAACTCGAGGAACAACAACAAAGACAACCCAAAGCAAGTAGAAGGAAGGAAATAACCAAGATCAGAGCAGAATTAAATGACATAGAGACTAAAAAAACAATTCTAAGGATCAATGAATCCAGGAGCTGGTTCTTTGAAAAGATAAACAAAATCGACAAGCCTTTAAGCAGGCTCATCAAGAGAAAAAGAGAGGACCCAAATAAACTCAATCAGAAATGAAAGAGGAGATATTACAACTGATGCCACAGAAATACAAAGGATTGTAAGACACTACTATGAAGAACTGTATGCCAAGAAATATGAAAACCTAGGTAAAATGGACGAATTTCTAGAAAAATATAATCTTCCAAAACTCAATAAAGAAGAAGCAGAAAACCTGAACCAACCAATAACAGCAGATGAAATTGAAGCAGTAATCAAAAAACTCCTGACACACAAAACCCTAGACCAGATGGTTTCACGGGAGAATTCTACAAAGCATTTAAGGAAGAGCTAACCCCTATCCTTCACAGACTATTCCAAAAAATCCAAAATGATGGAAGACTCCCAAACTCTTTTTATGAAGCCAGCATCATCCTAATCCCAAAACCAGAAAAAAGATATAGCAATGAAAGAAAACTTCAGGCCAATATTGCTGATGAATATTGATGCTAAAATCCTCAACAAAATATTAGCAAACCGCATCCAGCAATACATTAAAAAGATCATACACTATGACCAAGCGGGATTCATCCCAGGGATGCAAGGATGGTACAATATTCACAAAACAATAAACGTAATACATCACATAAACAAAAGCAAAGATAAAAACACATGATCATATCAATAGATGCAGAAAAAGCATTCGATAAGGTACAGCATCCATTTATGATAAAAATGCTTAGCAAAGTGGGAATAGAGGGAGCATTCCTCAACATAATAAAGCCCATATATGAGAAACCTACTGCCACCATTATACTCAATGGACAAAAACTAAAATCTTTCCCACTAAGATCAGGAACAAGACAAGGCTGTCCACTATCACCACTTCTATTAAACATAGTATTGGAAGTTTTAGCTACAGCAATCAGACAAGAAGAGGAAATAAAAGGCATCCAAATTGGAAAGGAGGAATCAAAACTGTCATTGTTTGCAGATGACATGATAGTGTACTTAGAAAATCCTATAGACTCCGCAGAAAAACTACTCGATCTAATAATTGAATTCGGCAAAACAGCGGGATACAAAGTCAACATCCAGAAATCAAAGGCATTTTTGTTTACCAACAGTGAAACAGCAGAAACAGAAATCAGGGAAAAAATCCCATTTGATATAGCAACAAAAAAAAAAAAATACCTGGGAATAAACCTCACCAAGGAGGTAAAAGACCTGTACTCAGAAAACTACACAACACTGAAGAAAGAAATCATGGGAGACACAAACAAATGGAAACATATACCATGCTCATGGATTGGAAGAATCAACATCATCGAAATGTCCATACTCCCCAAAGCAATTTATAGATTCAATGCAATCCCTATCAAAGTACCAATGGCATATTTCACAGATATAGAACAAACACTTCAAAAATTTATATGGAACCATAAACGACCCCGAACATCAGCTGCAATTTTGAGAAAGAAGAGCAAAGCAGGAAGGATCACAATTCCTGATATCAAACTGTATTACAAGGCCATGGTAATCAAAACAGCTTGGTACTGGCATAAAAACAGACAGATAGACCAATGGAACAGAATAGAGAGCCCAGAAATAAACCCAAGTCTCTACGGGCAATTAATCTTTGACAAAGCGGGCAGAAGCATAAAATGGAATAAAAATAGCCTCTTCAACAAATGGTGTTGGGAAATCTGGACGGCTACATGCAAAAAAAAAGACACTCAAGCACCAACTTACACCATACACAAAAATAAATTCAAGGTGGATAAAAGACTTAAATGTAAGTCGTGACACCATAAAAGTTCTAGAGGAAAACATCGGTAGGAAAATCTCAGACATTCCACGCAGCAACATCTTCAATGATAGGTCCTCTAGAGCTAGGGACATAAAGGAAAGAATAAACAAATGGGACCTTATCAAAATAAAGAGCTTCGGTGGGGCTAAAGAAAACAGTATTAAAATAAAAAGAGAACCAACAGTATGGGAAAACATATTTTCCAATGATACCTCAGACAAGGGTTTGATCTCCAAAATATGTAAAGAACTCATACGACTCCACTCCAGGAAGACAAAAAACCCAATTAAAAAATGGGCAAAAGACATGAACAGATGCTTCTCGAAAGAGTACACACAGAGGGCCCAGAGACATATGAAAAGATGCTCAACATCATTAGCCATCAGAGAGATGCTAATTAAAACCACGATGAGATACCACCTCACACCAGTCAGAATGGCCATCATCAACAAAGCAACAGATAACTGCTGGAGAGGATATGGAGAAAAGGGAACCCTACTGCACTGTTGGTGGGAATGCAGACTGGTGCAGCCACTGTGGAAAACAGCATGGAACTTCCTCAGAAAAATGAAAATGGAACTGCCTTTTGACCCAGCAATTCCACTACTGGGATTATACCCTAAGAACCCTGAAACACCAATTCAAAAGAACATATGCACTCCTATGTTCTTAGCAGCACAATTCACAATAGCCAAGTACTGGAAACAACCTAAGTGTCCATCTACAAATGAATGGATCAAGAAACTATGGTCCATTTACACAATGGAATTCTATGCAGCAGAGAGAAAGAAGGAGTTTATACCCTTTGCAACAGCATGGATGCAACTGGAGAGCATTATGCTAAGTGAAGTAAGCCAGGCAGTGAGGGACAAACACCATATGATCTCACCTTTAACTGGAACATAATCAACAAAAGCAAAACACAAGCAAAGCTTAACCAGAGACATTAAAATTAAGAACAATCTAATAATAGCTAGGGGGAGGGGAGAGGGGACAATGGGGAGAAGGGTCTTCAGGAACCACTATAGAGGACACATGGACAGAACCAAGGGTGGGGAGGGAGGCAGGGAAGGGAGTTGGGATTGGAGGGGGAGGGGAGGGGAGAGTTTGCAGACAACTGTAATTGAATAACAATAAAGTAAAAAAAAATAAGGCAGTGGAAAAACTGAGGAAGTTCTAATAAAGTGTGTAGTTTAGTTAGTGGTGTTGTAGAAATGTTAATTTTGCATTTGGATAGCTGTGTTACGGTTATATAAATGTTAACATTAGAGAAGGCTAGATGGAGGGCTTGTGGGAACATATATTAACTTTGCAACTTCTCAAAGTTTTAAAAATTGCTTCCTAATTTTATAATGACATGTATTCTGTGGGGCTCAGAATTTAAATTCACATTTTTACCTCTATCTATGCCTCTAAATTGCTTACCCTTAGAAAAATCTTTTGCCTGTTTAATGTACGACTAATTATGTAAAGCAGATGATGATAATTATATCAAAAAGGTCTAGAAATAATACATAGATGTCAGTGAATCTTTTTAAATATTCTTTTGAAAATCTGAAGTATTGTTTGAAGCACCACTTATAAATCTATTCACTCCAAAAAATAAAACTAACAAATGTTTTGAAAAACAGTTTTTATTAAAATAGTTTAATGTACTAAATTTGCTAGAATACGTATTTGATTCAAATTTTTGTATTTTTTTCTTTCCCCAATAAAGCGGCTCCATACTGGATCATGGAACCTCAAAATCTTGTGCTGTCCCCTGGAGAGGACGGGGCCCTAATCTGCAGAGCTAACGGCAATCCCAAACCCAGAATTAGCTGGTTATCAAATGGAGTCCCAATAGAAAGTAAGTTTCCTTAACTGGCTCCAGTTGTGGTGTGTTTTCAGAGCATAGCTACATGTCAACAGCGAAAAAATCGTGGTAAAAATAATTTGGCTTAAGGAAGGAAACCATGTGTAAGTTAAACAGTCACCAAATTACCTTTAGATTTTTATCTTACTACCTTTAGATGTTTATTATGACTGCACATTTTGTACTATAATAGTATGTGTTGACTGGGACTTGGGGACATTTCCTTTGTTTTTTTTTCTACATGCATCATATGAGCAGTGGCAGGGTCAGGAATAAAAATCACTGAGAAGTTCAGATTATCTTCTTTGTTCAAAATGTGAAGTGGCTTGTGGAAACATCTAAGAATCAGAGGAGGCGGGTTAGGGTTAGAGCCAGTGGTATAAAACAAGACACACAGCTGTCTTAATTTAAGGAGTTTTTATTCCTAAATATAACCCAGATGTTCCCAAGTTCTCAAGGCTGCAGAGGTCGCTGTCCCATTGAACACCCAGAGAAGAACACATCCTCTTACCCCAGTCCCGTGCAGGACACTCAGTCTTTGACCAGCCTCCCTGAGTTCTGGCTGCTGAGTCACTTCTCTTCTGCCACCTTCCCGGGACCCCTCCGGGCAGTTTTCTCAGCCAGCTTCTCCCAGCTGCCATTCTGCTGCCCACAGCAGTCCTTCAAGTGTGGCCATGGGCCCTTCCATTAATTTCCTAAATCACAGCAAAGACCCGTTTTACAAAAAGTGGTTAAAGGCTTGAGGATAGTAGAGAGGTTTATAGTAAAAGAAAAGAAAACTGAAAACAAATATTATACCTCTCTGCCACTGGATTCCCAAGCCACGGCCATGCACAGAGAGCCCACTGCGTCTCTCCTCTTTCTCAACCTCACCCACCACCAGCTGCTGCCCGAGGGAGAATGTTGGAGCTTTTCCCCTTCTTGGAGTGCAGGCCTTCCCTTAGACCCAGAAGAAGAGGAAATGAGTTTCTGTTTAAAACCCAGCCTTAGGGTCACCCTTTCAGTCAATAGCATAATAATCTGCAAAGATACCCTTTACTCACAAGAAAGACAACCTTTTAGGTTTATGATGTAGAGCAGCTTGGATCCTCATTGGCCTCAAGACAGAATCCAAAATTGGTTCGACAGTTCCATAACAAAAGGTCTATTAAACAGGCTTACCTGAAACAGTCCTTCCCCTAAGATGAATCTAAAAACTGCTGGCAGATTCGAAATGGTACAAGTCCCTCTTCTCACCACCAAGGTCTTATATTTGCAAGTCTAGACTAAGAGCACCCTGTTCCATGAGTAATTTTTAGGAGTTTGTTTTTGTCACACAGAAGTTATCAGATGTAGTCATAAGTCACATCATGACTTTTCAGTCAACGACAGAAGGCATATACAACATTGGTATACCATTTAGCCTGAGTGTGCAGCAGGCTGCACCACCTAGGTTTGTGTAATGATGTCCACACAGCAACAAAATCGCCTAATGACTCATTTCTCAGGACGATTCCCGTCATTAAGCAGTACATGGCTATACTCTGAAGCAGACAGCCTGTAAAAGGAAATATACCCCTGGGAGAAAACAGATTCTAAAGCAGATTTTAACCCCAGCAAGTGGTGGTTTGTATGTTTCTACTACCGATTTTAACCATGATCAGAATGAAGAAGAACCGCAGAGAGTGGTTGTGCATTGGGAAGCTGTTACCACTCTCAGAGACATATGAATGAAAACTGAGGAAAAAAAAATGAAAGAAAGCCCAGAACTAAAACAAGTTTTATGGCACATTTTCTGCTTTTCTTAGGAATGCATGGCAATAAAGGATGGAGCATGCTCAGCACTTGGACACCGTATTTCACAGCTCAGAGGCCTGTGCCCATTTATGGAAGGTTAAATGTGCACCTGAGATCTGGCCTCAACAGAACTCGGTGGGCAGGGCCATCCTTCTAGCCACACAGCAGGAAAACCAGGAGCCAGGGAACGTTGAAAAGATAAATCCTTGAGCTTGGCAGCCAGAATGCAATCATAAGCAAGGAAAATTGAGACAGAAGTGGGTTCGTGACACAAGGACAAGGGGAGGCTCAATAATGAAGCTGATTTTCCTCCTTATTCCCTTGGCTTATTGCCCTTCCAATCCCAGCATAGGTGTTATATTAAGAGCTTTATAGACACTGCTCTTTAAATGAAATGTTTTTGGGGAGGATCACCTGTGAAAGGCCTGCTTTGGGTGGGATGAGGGGGGTTGGCACAGGACAGTGGTCTCAGGAGACAAGGAGGCCCTTCTACTGTATCATCCAAATCATCTCATTAGGTCCAGAGCAGAAAAAGAACAAAAATCTCTCAAGTCAGGTTCCATATTAGTTCATTTCTTCCATTCCAAAGGTATTTGAGTCCCCACTGGAAGGAAAGCAGGAAGTTGAGCAAAGATGGGATCAGAATTCTAACAGTGCTAGAGGTCCCTCAGCCTCTGGTGTGCCTCAGAGCAGTCCCTCTGGTGGACAAGCAAGGGGAGAAACACCATGCAGTGTGGCAGCAGACAAGGGCCCTCCCTGGCCCACCTGGCTGCCTCATGGTGCCAGGAGAAGGTGCTGTATGTTTACGCCACATGATGTGAAGCACCCATGAAAGGTTTCTTTCTCCACCTTTGGTGGCCAAGCTAAATGTGTATGGATTACTTTGTTTGAATCTCATAACTAAGAGGTAAATTGCTGAGATACTTGTTGGGAACCCTCATAGCTCTCCGCACGATGATACTACAGGGACACCTCTGTTCCTCTCCCCTCCCCGAGCAGCTGGTCCACCTACAGCTTCTGCTGAGTGGCCTTTTGGCTAGACACTAAGTCATAAACAGCTGAGTTCAAAGTCAACCCTACATGCCCCCACCTTGTGTTGACCTACCCTGATCCAACATAAGGAGTAAATGAGGGAGAAAAATGTCAAGAACTTCATGTAAGTTCAAGGAACTTTGTGCCTCTCCACCCTGCTTGGCGGTACCCCTATGAATTTAGAGGACCCTAAACAGAATTGCCTCTGAGGCCTGGAAACAGGGGACTGGGGCTTGTTTCTCATCCACAGTTTGCTGCATCCAGCAACGATGGGTCCAGGGGGAAGGATGGCAGAGAAGCAGGGGTAGGCAGAGCAAAGTCTGCAGCAGTGTACAGTGGCACAGAACTGTCATGGCAAATATTCCTAAGCTTAAGGGGGGCCTGGACTGGGCTGCAGAAGCTAGCTGGGAACACATGCTGACTTGCTGACAACACCTTTCACCAAAGAGGCTGCTGACACCTTGGGTAGAGCAGCTGCTGAGAAGGAGGGGCAGGGAACAGCTGTACCTCTGCAGCATTATCACGCAGGGAGCTGTGTAGCATCCCTGCCAGGTGCCACACAACAGAGACACTGTCAGGGGACCATACTCCCAGATACACAGCCTCCCAACACCTGGCTTGCAGGCAGTCACCTAAGGACAGTGACACTCCTCCAATCTCTGCAGGCCCGAGCTGCAAGTGCACATAAATACTATAAAAGGAGAAACAGGGTCAGGGAGAGAGGGGGATTTTTTTAGCAAAATAGTGTTAGTGATTTGTGACTGTGTATTCCAGACCCGGAACCTGTTTTACAAAACATGGAAGAATATACTCAACAACTGAGCTCTAATCTCAATGTCTTCCAAAGCTCTGTCCCCCAGAACTAGCCAGGTTATTTTAAACTTTTCTTGAAGCAAAAAATAGACTATGACATATGTAATCTGTCCAAATCTACCAAAAATATTTTTAAACAACCTACAGAAGTCAAGAAAAAGAACACAGATGCAGAGAGCTGGTGCTGAAAGAGAACTTTGATTTTACCACCTGACTGGCAGTGTCTGGGATAATGTGGAAGTAGAATGCAGGACCAGAAAGAAAGTGTCCAAGGCCAAGGCCGCGTGCACTGTAGTTCCTTCCCTGTTGTAGGAGGCAGCAGGAGAGGCTAATGCTTGTAGATCTGGAATCGTGTTCCATGTGAGTTGTGGGAGCATATATAAGGGAGCGTATATAAGATCACACCATTATTACGTTAAAAGGAATGAAGAGAATGAGAATCACAGAAGACCTTTTCCTGACACAATTGCGTATATTGCTGGCATTGCAGGAAGAGACTGAAAACCGGAAACACATGATAAGCAGCCAGGGGAATGGAGGAACGAACTAGGATGTTCCCAAGATTCCACCACAGCATCTTCCTTCTTCTGTTTCTCAGAAGTAAAAGGCGCAGTTTGTATCCCATTATAGTGGATGGAATAAATAGTTGAAGAGGAAAATTTATCTCTTCATCTAGAGACTTGTTCTACATTATTCCCAAATGTTCAGATTTCTGGAGATGTTTATGAAGCAGACTAACTCAGAAAAGCTGAGCACTGTTCTCATGTTAAACAGACTATGTAGTGCTCCAGTCTCAAGCTTCTCATCTCCAAAATGCATATTCTGTCTAGTTAATCTAGTTCACAAAGTTCTTTTTAAAATAAGATTATGTGATAGATATAAAATATTTTAAAGTTGGTAGCACTCTATACATGTAAGATGGCACTAATTATTATTATTCTCATTCTCTGAATGTTGGAAGCATTTAGAGTTTGGCTAGCCACGTCAGGACCATAAGGATAAGAGAAAGTGTGGTGGAAGGCTATCACCCCAGTTCTGAACCAGTGTCAGGGCTTAAGTTACATGCAGTGATCTGATGCTCTTAAATTTCTTTCTCTAATGTTCATTTACAGCAAATGAAATTAATTATTTCCAGAATCAATTATTATTCCTTTGGATAACTTAGATTTGGATGCTAGAGAGTTATTCCTACCCAGTAGCGAGCACAGAGCCCAAAGGCTTCAAGTATCTCTATACTAGCAATTTCATTCTTTGTCCAAATACCAGCTGAGCCTCTATATGCCATGGGGACAGTTCCTGGGTTTGTTTGCACTTCATTAGTAAGTGCTTAAGGGAAATGTAGCCCAAACCCCATGGAGAGTCTGAATGGACATGTGGGGATACTGAGATTCCCCTGAGGAGGTCCAACAGTGAGTGCCCAAGTGCTGGGTCTAAAAATGCTAAGAATAATTGACAGAGAATGAGACTCGGAAATGCTGCTCTGTCCCAGCACGCTTTATTGAGGCAGTAGATGGACATCACTGAGAACGCATGAGTCAGAAAGACCCTGAGGATGCTAGACTTGAGATCTGAACCAAGGAACCTGGCTGTCCCCAGGACTGCTGCATTCTCAAGATACCTGGCTACCTAGCTACAGCTGTAGTTCACTTCCTAGGTCAGTGACATTTCTGTCCTTTGCTGTAGTTTATTGGTGAAATCTATACCTATTCAAGGAATTAGAACTTATATTTGTCTTCTGGTTAGAAGAACATGTTTCCTAAGACAGTTCTGAAAACACCAGAGTCATCAACAGGAGATATGAGGTAAGATGCTGACTCAAGTATCTTGGCACAAGCAGACCACTTGGAGCATCTAAGAGGATTCGTAAATTAGCTATTGATTGTGATCAGAGTGTTGAACAACTACATACAAATCTGTATGGTAGTAAATTTGTGTGGTTTTAAGCCACTAGGTTTGTAGTAACTTGTTATGGCAGCAGTAGAAAACTAAGGAAGAAAGAATGAGCACAATGCTTTGAATGTGTGTAGTAAAACAAGGATTAATGACTATATTTTGGCTTATTTTTATTAGTGAGTTAGTAAGTCACAGATGAACCAAATATCCGAGACTTTAAAATAACAAAGGAGTTTAAATGCAGTGATAATCATGTCTTAGATGCACATACTTTTCCTGTCATCGAAGAGGAAAATGGTATGTAGAATGAAAGTAAAGTTCATCTTAAACTTGCAAAAGCAGTTTAAGAGAAAAACTGCTGTTGTTTAGTTTTTATTTTAATCAGCATGCTGAGGCAGATACCTATCATCCCTTTTAATTTACTTGCAAAGCAAGGCAAGGTCCCAGCCTAAGGTTTAGCATTTACAAAAAAAGGAATTTATCTCTAGTAGCACAGCACCTCCCGGTTGTTGGGCGTGCCTCGGACATAAATCTCACTTATCGTGTTTCCCAACCAGTTTCTTTCTGCTTCAGTAAGGATCAATCCTGGAGTTAACATTTTTTAAATTACTTGAAAGATTTAGCTAAAAATACTACCTTCAAGAGAAATTTTACACTAATTCAATGTCAGCCTCAGGGATTTCCAAAGCAGGAAAATAAATACCTTCACATTTGATTATTAGTTCTATATTTATTTACTTACTTATCTAGTTATTTCAACAAGAGGCTCTTAACATACAGATTTAGATTAGCTAGAGGGTTCTATAGTTTGTGACTCGCTTTGCCATCTCCTCTTAATATGTTATTAACTTGCCCCTCGCAATGACCACGGTTTCTTTGTGAACGAGGCGATGTTTTCCTAGATTTGTATTCTTGTTTTCACTTAACTTGTGCTTTTACGTTCCTGCATCTCTCAAAATGATATTCAGTCTTACAGAATCGATCCACTTAAAACTAATTGAATATTGAACATACACCCATGCTAAGTGGTAACTAAATTCTGAGAACAGAAAATTGGGCTTCTGCTTGGGGTCATGGCCTTGTCCTTCTTACTGGATGTACGTTCACCAGTGTGTATTTCTGTTTTGCTTACTGTAGTGTAGATCTCAAGCTTTACATCTTCTAAGCAAAGAGGAATAAATATATACTTTTTATTTTTATACCCAAACAGTTGCCCCTGATGACCCCAGCAGAAAAATAGATGGTGATACCATTATTTTTTCAAATGTTCAAGAAAGATCCAGTGCAGTGTATCAGTGCAATGCTTCTAACGAATATGGATATTTACTGGCAAATGCATTTGTAAATGTGCTGGGTAAGCTCTTCCTTTATTAAAGACACGGCAGATTAAGTTAATGACTTAGGTTGTTTTCCATTCATTCAGCAAAAATGCATTGAGCATCTACTGTGTAATGTGGAAATGCTTAGTACTTGGAGTGATAAGGGATGCAGAAGGATGAATGAAATACAAACCTCGCTCTGTCTAAAGGGTTTTGCAGTCTGCTCTTAATGTTCTTTCATAATGCAGTGTCTATCATGGGGTATTCTCCTAGTGCAAATAATCAAATAGCCATTCTTCTCTAGTCGTTGATAATGCTCAATAGTCATTGTTCGCAGACGGTTAGACCAGGTGTCAAATCCCTCAATAGGAAAATAGCATTGATCTGTCATTAGTAACGGAATATTGCTGCTGTTCCATCCTTAGAAACTGACAACTTGAGTAACAATTTCATGATTCTGATTTTCTAAAAATAAATCACTGATCACAATATTTGGCCTTCATCTAAGTCACAGATGTGTGTTTATTTATTAATTCATAATAATTCATTTAGAAAATTATATCATATTCAAATATATTCTGAAATGCTTGGTTTATGTGAACACTGTATTTCCTATAATGAACAAAACTACCAAAATACCGAACTTGTTAAAATTTTATGTGAGAATTGTTTTCATGGTACCAGGAAATTATATTTCAATTTCAGTGAAGTAGGCTCCCTTTCAAAGTTAAAGTTAGGAAGCCAACCAATACTTGGTATTTTTTCTTTCATGTTTGACTGAAGTTCAGCAAATCAAACAAGCTGAGCAGTTAAGATATGGGTGGATGTTTAAGAAGCACTTTTCGTTTCTGGTCCTTTTTTTTAACTCTTCAAGGATTCCAAAGAGAGAGGAAGGGAGGGAAGGAGGGAGAAAGGAAGGGGAGGAGGGAGAGAGAGAGAGACGTCGATGTGAGAAATAGGTTGGTTGCCCGCCCTAAGCCCCACGCCCCGGATGTATGGGACAGCGCTCCAACAGCCCAGCCGCCCGGGCTGGCTCAGTTTTCTAACCGTCAGCACTCTGCTTTGTTGTGCCGGCTCCATTCCCACCGCCTAATTGTAGCCCTGGGACCATGATGGGCCAGTCACCAGCAAAAATGTACTTGGCCAGGATATTTGTGCCAGACACTGTGCTAGTTTCTGGGGGAAAACAATAAGAGTCTCATTCTCTGCTCTCAAGGGACTTGCAGTATAGTAGGAGATATAGGTAAATCAATCAATTATTAAAATCCTCTGCCTGAGTAACACATGAGGCATGATGCAAAGGGAGAACACTTCCATTTTTCCTCCGAGTGACTGGTGGTGTCACGCCTGATAGAAAACGTAAGGGCGGAGGCATATTTGTTGTGCTTTATCATAAACTCTATTGGCCTTAAAACAACATGCAATAAAATCCACAGTGGTCGGCAGCACATATACTAAAATCCATGGTGGGTCTAAATGTTATTTTATTTCATATTTACTTTACCTTTTCATAATGTTTTCAGCTGAGCCACCACGAATCCTTACATCTGCAAACACACTGTATCAGGTCATTGCAGACAGGCCTGCGTTACTGGACTGTGCCTTCTTTGGATCTCCTCTGCCCACCATTGAATGGTAAGTATGGGCCCTACTTCTTTTTAATATTTACATTTGCCAAAGCCTTTATATTTCTCCATGTGTTGGGTTAGTCAGAGAACAGAGCGGAAAGCCAGTGCAGAGCCCATCGTTTTACTGATTATTAAATTTATTCACAAATATTTGTTAACTACTTGCTCTGTGCTAAATACTTTCACATGTATAATCTGTTTAGCAGCACACTTTGTCAACCACAGAGATATCTGTAAACGTCTTTGAAAAGAACTGAGGTTACTGTATTTTACAATGCCATGGACATGACCTGGGACTTCGCGAATGGTGACTGGAGGCATTGGTTAGGGACATTTCCTGATTACAAAGTATAGTTCGGGGTGGGGGAGAGATTCTATAAGCTCAACATCAGAATTGTCATTACCACCAGTGTTTGTGTTTAGCACCTCTCCCCTCTGTGTTCCCTGGCCTGGATCCAGCCAAGCCCTCCTGTGTTCCTTCACTCCCCGCTCAGACCGTCCTCTTTCATATGACACTCCTGATGCAAGTTCTGCTCCTCCTCCCAACTTGCTGACTTCAGCGTGAGCTGGAAGAAACAAGGCTAGCCTAGGCAACAGGTCAGGAAGAACGAGTGAAAGAAAACTGGGACATTCATTTACTGGTCCTCTCTCAGGTGCCACCTCTGTGCCGGGCTGCCTACGATGACAGATGAAAGCCAGGCGCAGGGTTAAAGGGTAGTTTTCTCACCGTGTCCCACTTCACCCTCGGAGAAGCGTGGGTGCTTCTGCAGGTATTTCCTGGTGAAGGTGGCAGGGTAACGCTTAGTCCTGGGTGATTTGGCCTTTTCATCCATCCTCACTTCTGTCTGACCCGAACCAGGAAGCTGAAGGTACATATGATTTACATACATGCTTTATTTTTTTTCTTCCCTGAATATTTTCCTAGTCATATTTTCAAAAGTACAACCCTTGTAACCTTGAAACCAAAATCTCTTTAGAATTGTGTCCTGCAGATGGAGTTACAAATACATCACTTTAGGGGGAAATGGCAGAAAGAGCAGTCTTCATTTTTGCCTATCTTATCACTTATTTAGAGAGAGAGTATATGTAATAATGCGTCTATAAAACTGGGAATCTCTCATAAGGAAAATTACAATTTAAGTAGTATTTTGTATTGTCACTCTAATTCTGTGTGCACCATTGATCATTGGATTCTCCAGTTTTACATCCTATCCTTACATGGACCAATATGCATACAATATGCAAATGCCTTCGAACTTGAGACTATCATGCAGATTATGGTATGTTGACCACAAACATGGTGTTTTATGTCTGACTTTGAATTATAGTGTGTTTTATTTCTCATTGTGGTTATTTCCATAATGAAGGTTTAAAGGAGCTAAAGGTAGCGCTCTTCGTGAAGATATTTATGTTTTACACGACAATGGAACTTTGGAAATTCCTGTGGCCCAAAAGGACAGTTCAGGAACGTATACCTGTGTTGCAAGGAACAAGTTAGGAATGGCAAAGAACGAAGCCCACTTAGAAATCAAAGGTAAGGCAGAAGTGACAACATTTTTTCAAGAATTTTGTGACTTTGAGCAAATTCTCCAGCTTTGGCAATAGATAACGATACCTTTAAATTTCAGATCCAACCAGGATCATTAAACAGCCTGAATTCGCAGTTGTGCAAAGAGGGAGCACAGTGTCCTTTGAATGTAAAGTGAAACATGATCACACCTTAATCCCTACTGTTATCTGGCTGAAGGACCAGGGTGAGCTGCCCAGTGACGGCAGGTATTTGAAAATGATTTCTTTCCTCTCTCTTGCTTCTCTCTTTAAGCTGCTATTGAATTAAAGGTTTATTGTATAATGACTTAACCACAATGTTTTAAATATATCTGAAGCCTGCTCTCTCCAAAATAGATATGCATTTCTTCCCTGCTGTATAAAGTTTGTACCTAAAAAAGGCATCGAGTTATTAAAACGAGAGCCTGTGTGTTGTCTCCTTGCAATTCAGGATGAGAAAAACCTTTCGGGCTTTGGACAATGTCCATTGTTTTCTGCCTTGTGCTGAAATTTCAACAGATGTTTTCATTACCATTCTACAAATAGGCAGAAAGTACAACCTCTGTAATCACTGGAGTGTGCCTGAATCCTTGTATTTCAAAGGACATTAGTTTTTATTTGGGTAGGGAGTTTTCTTTTGATTTTACTTAAAGCCAATAAAAAAAAGAGGAAAAAAGTTTTAAAAGCATTTAAAAGAGCCTGAGCCTGTTGCAGCCCTTTAGCTTGTGTGAGCACGTTGAAGCCCTCAATTCGACCTAGCAAGTACAGAGTTGAAGGTGTGAATTGTAGCTGTGGGAGTGTGGCTACAAGCATCGCCCCCTGTTGGAAGGAATGCTGGGTGCTGGTGGAAATGATTTTTGTGGTTTGCTTGCAGGGTTAGTAGCCCCTAAAAGAACAATGTGGCCTTCTCTATATGCCCAGAGTTTCCATCTAATTTTATGCTTCAGCTGGTCACTTTTGTTTGTGGGATCTGAGTGACAAAGATGAGAAGAAAATATGGAGTAACGGCCTTCAGGTTAAGTTGACTAAAGCTTTAACTTTGAAGTTCTCTGCGAAGACAGTTAATGATTTATACAGCTTTGTTAAACCCTTGCATGAATTGATGCAAGGATTTGCATGGATTTTTTACCTACTCAGTAATTTCTCATGACTACCATGATCTCTAGAAAACTCCTCGTGGTGACTGCTTCCTGTTTGCAGTGGTGAAGCTGATTCTATTGTTTGCATTTACTTTCTCTAATAAGAGTTTATGTGTGTGGCAGAAATGACACAAAATTTCTACCGTAGATACTGAATTACTTTAAAATATACACTCCATTAGAAATTGAGCTGGATGAGTGGTGTTCAAAAGTGTCTTAGCAGCAGAAGCCATAGGAAAGCCCTCTGGTAAGATAACTGGAGCTGCCTCCCACCACCCCCCTCCAGCCCCACCTCTGGACATCCCTGGTCTCTAGGAAAGCTCCTAAAACTCCAGGGGTATGGTTGGACACCACCAGACCAGATAACAGACAGCCCTGGCAACCCAAGGTGATAATTCATTCTAATTGTCTCCAACTTGAATCATTATCAAAGTAGTGTGTGTTGTAATGTAACAGGCAACCTCCCTGCTGCTGAACCTCAGGGGCACCTCCCACCTGCAGAAGTGGGGGCAAATGACGTGCAACCTCTGCGTTTGTACTCTGTGACCTTCATCCCAAGCTCATGTGCCTTTTTCTTTGTCTCCCAAATAAGGAAAGCTAGACCTGACTTCCGCTCCTGGCTCCTGTAATCTTCTGCCACATAGTTTTATTGTCACTGCCTGAACATATATAAGCCAGTCCCTTCCTTTGTTCGGGGCCCTAGATTTGGAGGTTTCTCCCTGGGGTCTGCATGCGTAATAAAGGCCTGTGATCCAATAAAGGCCTCTCAGGCGTTTGGTCACTTCAATTCCCCGTAACAGTATAAGATTTTTAGCTCTAATGTGCTGCAGATCTTCATCATCTTCCTCTTTTATCAAATTCACAGTTTTATGTCTGTAAAGCAATCATCGGTTATGGTTAGATGTCCATTTCTGTTGCTCTGAATGTGTTTTATTCACAGGTTCACCATGGACAAGGACCGCTTGGTGGTAACTGATGTAAGTGACGATGATAGCGGGACCTACATGTGTGCGGCCAACACAACTCTGGACCACGTTGCTGCCAGTGCTGTGCTTACCGTCGTCGGTAAGGACCGGGCCCACGCAGCACAGCTGGCTGCCCTGTGTTAGGTAGAAAGGCAAAATTGTCCGTAGTAATTGTTTGCTTGTTAGAGTTTTACAACGTTATAGGTGAGTTAAATACTCACATGTTTCTTTCCTGGCAAGATAGCCATGAGGCGGTCATTTCAGTGCAAATATGCTCTGTAGCAGAACTGGAATAAAGTGGTGGTTACGCATATTAGTGATATTTGTATTAAAAAATTGGGGAAAATAATGTACTTTTATTTAAAAGGGAAGATTTCCCCCCCTAAATTGTTGCTGCATGTTTATCAATTCACATCTCACAGCTAAGCACAAGGCTTAGTTTTATAATGTTAATCATGTTCAGTCTTTGTCTTCTTGTGCTATCTGATATCTTTCCATCACTAATTGTGACTAAAATCCTTTATATTAATGTCCTTT
>PVJI01028094.1:0-16911 GCA_004026765.1 Micronycteris hirsuta
TTGTGCCCAGGAAGGTGTCAGCAGCACTGAGCTGGCTTTGGAGTCAGGCTCCACCTTTGCTGGGGCCAGTGGCAACTAAACACGCCCCCTGACCTGGTGCCACTCTAAACAAGGGGCACTGGGTGAAAGAGAGTAGATGGGACCCAGAGGATCCTAATGTGTTTTCCCAAATGTCCAGAACCCAGAAAAAAAACCACCTGGTGTCTCACAAAGTCTCAGAGAAAAGAGGAGCTACTGACAGTAACAGTGACATGAGGCAGACGACATTATGTGACAAATGTTTTGGCTGCATTCATAATGTACATTTGATGGGAAACAGCAAGCATTAGGAAAGGAGAGGAAGTCAGAATTGAAATAGAATTCATGAAAACAAAACAAATGGAAATTGTAGAAATGAAAAATACAATAATTGAAATTAAAAGAGAAAATGATGTACAGGGAATCAAGATTAGGTAATGCTTTATTTATTTGTTTGTTTGTTTTCTTATATATTTATTTATTTATTGTACTTATTGACAGAAAATAAAGGCCTGTATTATTCCCACTGGAGTTCCCACCACCATGAATATTCTAGAGGATGTCACCAGGGGGCGCTGTGGGTCTTCTTATAGCTGCAAGGCCTGAAACAAACTCAAATGGTCCTAATTCAATGGCCCTGAACCGTGGTCACTGGCCTGAGTTAGAGGTGACAGCAGGTGCTTCCTCTCAAGGGACAGACTCAGAGCTCACAGACTCCTCCTGAGAGTGAGGGCTCAAACAGGACTGAGGGTGCAGAGGGATGATGTCATGAGCTCATATTTGCACGATGTCACACCAAACACACCCTTCACCAAGGAAGCTGAGGAGATAAAGGGACACCCAGAGACCAGCACAGCCTGAGGCCAGGGGATCTGGAAAGTGTCCACCATGGCCTGGACTCCTGTCCTCCTGGTGCTTTCCTCGCCCTCTGGCCTGTTCCTCGCCCACCTCGCCCGCACAGGAGACCGCTGCTGAGGGTCCAGGGGTGTGGAACCTGTCAAACATGTAGAGGAAAGTGGAATCCAGCTACTGTGTAGTCCAGGAGGAGCAGTAAGTGCTGAGTTAGAACTAAGGTGGAGTCCAACACATTGCACATTTCTGTGGATTTGATCCACCGAGCGGAGGTGCATTGTTATGGCATCTCCAGGAAACTAGAGTGTCAAACAATTAACGTCACCGTATTCCCCAGGTGCATACCTTACACAACCTCCATTCTCAATTTCTCCCCCTTTACTGTCAAATTCATGCTTATTTCTTTACCTTTTATCAATTACTCTTCTATTTAAGCTTAATTTCCCCTGTTTTAAAAAGTAAGCAAACATATAATAATTACTACTACTACTTTGATTGTAGGACGTGATACAGATTGTGGCTACTGTATCGGTCCCACTGTGTGCTAGTGTCGTTATGTGGAGACCACCTTGTCATTATCAACATACTCGGGTCGTCTATCTGTGTTCTGTGAGGTCAGGGGCGATGCCTGCCATTCTGAGCGGGAAGCCTGGGGAGCATCTGTGTGGGTGCAAGGGGCTGGCAAGGGGACACAGGAGGTGAGTTTTCTGGACGGAGCCCCGGGGAGAGGAGAGACCGAGGAGGGAAACACTCCACACCCAGCAGGGCCTTCGTGTGTGCGAGGCCGGAGCCCCTCCAGCTTCACTCTGCACGGGAGGCTCCTGGGGCCTAGAGGAGCGTGGATTCTGATTCAGCGGGTCTGCTGGGGGCATAAAGCTCCCTTCTCCAAAAATATCTGCGTACATGTTTAAAAACCATTAAACTGACCAGATTGGTATGTAATAGGAAGGGAAGGCAAAGGTACTCAGAAACCAAGGCGAAGCCTAGTCAAGGAGAACCAAGTCATTTGATTAAAGAAGAGACCCGGACTCTATTCATAAAGCCACGAAGGCAGAGCGCTGTACACCTGGGAGAGACCGCACGTCACTCTGAGAACACGAGCAAATCCAGAAGGACACTCACCACACACCTCCCCTTACGTGCTGCGTGTGCTCCCTGTGCCAATGTAGGGAGGGCCCCACAGAAGGTGAGAAACCTGCCTTCCTGAGCAGCCTGGGCCGTGACCATATGGCTGAACTGTCCCTGTTCTCAGCTGATGTGAGTCTGAGTCACGTGCAGCTTGTGCAGGAGGCGCCATTGCCCAGAGCTTCCTTATAAAGTGGGGTGAAGCCTCGCTGGTTGTGGCTGAAGGGGCCCAAACAGAAAACACACTGAAAGGAGGGAGCAGGCAGCCCCTGAGGAGGGTCTGGCTCTGCACTTGGACAGGGAGTGGGCTGAGGACAGGGTGGGAGTGGAGGCAGGGTGTCCGTCAGTCACCTGCCACCTGGTCACGGACATGATGGACCTGGGTGGGGTAGCGGGGACTCTGAGGTTTTCTGGTGAGTGGTCCCTGTGGGCTCTCAGCTAGGAGACCAGGCCTGTGGCTACTGGCGTCTGTGCTCACTGGGCTCAGTGTCTGAGTCCCCTTTGGGCCCCTGGAGTGCTTCAGGTGAGGCCCAACCCAGGTCCACCTTCCCAGATGTGACCCAGGACATTGGGGGACACCCAGGGCCATGGGAGGGATTTGGTTGGCCGGAGGATGGAGCAAATTTGCATATAGAACCCTTTCTATTGTGTCTCGGGATATAAGAGAGACCAGGTTGGGTGTCAGTCTCAGCAGAGCTCTGGGGTGTCCCCACCATGGCCTGGGCCCCACTCTCCCTCCTCAGCCTCCTCCTTCACTGCACAGGTCAGGATGTCCTGACTCCCCAGCTCCCTGGACCCCCTCTCCCCACGTGGTGAAAATGGCCTTCTGTCTAGTTTTTCTTCCAGGACATAATGGGTGTCTGTGTTTCTGCATGTTCCCTCTCCCAGCCTGTGCTGACTCAGCCGCCATCTGTCTCTGCATCTCCCGGAGCATCAGCCAGACTCACCTGCACCTTCAGCTGGGGCTTCAGTGTTGCCGGCTACTACATAAACTGGTTCCAGCAGAATCCAGGGAGCCCTACCCGGTATCCCCTGGAGTATAACTCAGCCTTCCAGAAGAACCAGAGCTCCGGGGTCCCCAGCCGCTTCTCTGGATCCAAAGATGCCTTGACCAATGCGGGGCTCCTGACCGTCTCAGGGCTGCAGCCTGAGGACGAAGCCGACTATCACTGTGCTGCATGGGACAGAGACAGTAAAACTTACCCGGTGCTGCAGAGTCACGGGGAAGTGAGACTGAAATCCTCGCTGTGCTCTTTCTGCGTGGGGCAGTCACCTCTCATCTGCCTGGGACCAAGTCTAACTCAGAGTGGCATCTGTTGTCCCTTCTTCAGTGGGAAACACTTTTCCTGGGACCCGCGGATGTGTGCTTTTTTCTTATTGTCTGTAGGCAAAAATTTTGTTATCCCGTGTTACTATCTTTTCAACCTGCTCACAAACTGAATACTTTGCAAAGATCATGTAAGGTGCAGCCTAGAGAACACAGAACAGTCTCTTCTCTTCTCTGTGTGGACCAAAATTCCAGGACCCCTACCCAGTGAGACCCAGAGTGATCAGTAAAATCATCCAAAATCATGAATATTGATTGTACTTGCACTCTTCAGGCGGGTCATAGAACCTGGAGGGATGGAGACATGGAAACAGAAGGGGGCGCTGTGGGGCTGTCTTAAGGGGAGAGGAATTTGAATTCACGCTGGGAGATACACTTGGATACTCCTGGGACGCGATAAGAATGAATTTTTAAATGAAGGACTTATTAATCTCTTCTTAATACCCACTGAACCCAAAGCTATGCCAGCTGTGTATTACAGCTCTCTATCTGCTCCTTACCAGCCCCTGAAGCTGCGCTGTGAGGGAAAGTGGAAAGAGTGGAAAAACGCACCTGCATGGGAAAGTGCTTGTGCGGGTGGGTTTTGGCCTGAGGTGGGTGGGGAGATGGACCAAAGAGGCCTAGTCAATAGAGTGGCCTTCACCTTGGAATTGGCAGAATAAGTAGGAGTGACGTGGATGTACGGGTGGGGCTCAGAAAGTTCTAATAACAGGAAAGAATGCAAAGAAAAAGATATTGATCATTCAAGTAAATGAGAGAAGTTGCTCTGGGCCGGGCATTTGTGAGTGAAGTAGTGAACCAGGAAAGTGGGGGTGACATGCTCACTCTCCATCTGCAATGAAAACGAAATAAGAAGGACAGCAGGTCAGCCTTCCCTGCACTGGAGACAGTGACAGTGTTGGAATCTTTGCTGCAGGCTGGTACTCACAGGTCCCTGGTGCCACCCTCAAAGCTGTGATGCTCGGAAGTTCTGGGCCGATAGGGATTCTGGCTGAGTTGTCCAGCCGCAGGTCAGGCAACACGGCCTCTCCGACCATCACTGCCTGCAGCCCGAGGACGTGGCTGAATGTGACCGTTGCACTGTGGACGGCGGCACGAAGGCTGTCAGAGAAGCACTGAAGTTCCAGGGAGAGTGTTCAGTGTGATGACCCTGACGTCCCCGGGGCCCTGCGGGAGCCTCCCTCACTGTCCACAGTGCCACAGTGTCCACTGTCCTCAACACCTTCTCCAGACCCTGCTATGTGTCAGCCTCGTATTCCACTCACGTACAGAATGTGAACACAATGATGTCCTTAGTGCCTTATCTAATAAGTCCTGTGGTTATGTGTGTGTGTGTACATACTTACTTTTTTCTCCAGTCACACTCCGCTCTCACTCACCGACTCCACAAGTGCATATTGTGTTCCTGTGACGGCCTGACGCCTCCTCTGAATAAGTCACAGGGCACATCAGCTCCCTACATTGTATAGGAGTCACATGTCCGTGGCTGTGGGGACCTGGCTGTGTCCTGGGAGGGAAGGGATGAGACCCTCTCATGTGGATGCGCTCAGGGGGACGAGTAACAAGAAAGCAGATCTCACATCCAAATGATTCTGGTCTCTTCCTGGAGACGTAGGATTTTTTGGCGGAGTCTATAGGATTTTCTAAGTATACTATCATGTCGTCTGCAAACAATGACAAAAAACAAAACTTGAATGGAAAGGAGAATCTATGAGTGCTAACACGGAGCTGACCCCGATGAGGAAATGCTGTGACTGGTATTTTGTGAGAACGACCCCAACGTCTATTTGTGAGCAGTCATAGGCCTGCTTGTTTCAAACAGGTAAAGAGAAAAACTCAGAATGGAAATAAAGTCATGAAGACAAACCAAATGCAAATTAAACAACTGAAAAACTGAATCGTTGAAATTAAAAAAGAAAACTTCAACCTCTCATTGATCTTGCTACTGAAACAAGGCAATTACGAAGAGAACACAGGTGGTAGAGATTTGTTAAGATACAAACAGATGTGGGGGCACCTAAGACAGAACCCTACCGCTGACACAGGCACACAGACACCGCAACCTCGGGTCACAGGCACCGTCTGAAACGGGTCAGCTACACGTCCCGCTGGCAAGTGTGAGGCCTTCGGGAGCCACTACCGCTGCCCGTCACTTCCTCACATCAGGGCTGTGAAAACCGTGCGTGCATCACGTGACTGAGACGTTTGCTGAAGAGGCCTCCTCTGCACCTGCCCCTGCGTGTGTTCCCGGCAAATTCTCTGAACAGCCCTTATGACCCTTCAAACCAGATGCGCGGCCCCCTCATCTGTGACATTGGACATGAAGGTCACTGTGCATCTACTTTTGCAATATCATCACTGGGGGTGAATCCAAATTAATTTGTCATTTTGGTACAAGTTTGCTTCTCCCACAGTTGGGGATTCCTGGGAGGGAGATGCTACAGTAACCAGTGCAGTGTGTCAGAGTCCCAGTATCTGGGAACCAGACTCTGGGTGTGTGAATAGAGTGAGTGACCTGCTGAGCTGCAGAAACCAGCTGGGCTCTGAGGGTTTGGGTCCAGGGAAACATATGTGCCCTGTGACCATCAGGGGGCGCTGTGGGGCTGCCCAGTTGAGCCTACCCAGTTGCTCAGGAAGGACCATTCACTACCAGGACCCTGGGCCTGGGGGCTGGTCCCTGTGCTCACAGATAGGGACCTCGCAGCTGTGACCTCTCTGGTTTTATAAGGTCTCCAGAGATGGGAACTTGCGTTCTCTCAGCAAGTGCTTCCCCTGCAGGGATCACTCAAGGGGTAAAGGGAACCTTCACCTCCTCATTCCAGGTTGTGAGCTGAGCTCCAGCACCAGGAGGGGCTGGGCAGTCCCTGAATGGACACACATTTGCATGGACAGCCCCTCCCCTGGCAGAGGGTGGGGAAGAAAAGGAGGCCTGGGCAGCCCAGCCCCACTGTGGGCTCAGGGGCTGTGTGCACCATGGCCTGGTCTCCTCTCCTCCTCGTGCTCCTCTCTCACTGCACAGGTAGGGACAGGTCTCAGGGGCACAGGAAGCTGCAAACATCAACCCTCCTGCCTCAGAATTCTAAGACAATTTTTCTACATCTTGTGCAAAATAACCATGAGTGTCTGTGTCTGCAGGTTCCCTCTCCCAGCCTGTGCTGACTCAGCCGCCCTCCCTCTCTGCATCTCCGGGAGCCACAGCCAGTCTCACCTGCACCCTCAGCAGTGGCTTCAGTGTTGGTGGCTATGGCATATTCTGGTACCAGCAGAAAGCAGGGACCCCTCCCCGGTATCTGCTGTACTACCACACAGACTCAAGCAAGCACCAGGGCTCCGGGGTCCCCAGTCGTTTCTCTGGATCCAAAGAAGCCTCGTCCAACGCAGGGCTCCTGCTCATCTCAGGGCTGCAGCCTGAGGACGAGGCCGACTACTACTGTGCTGTGTGGGACAGCAGCAGTAAAACTTACACGGTGCTGCAGAGTCACGGGGAAGTGAGACTGAAACCTCCCTGTGCCCCCTCTGCTTGGGGCTGCCACCCTGGTTCTTCCTTGAACCAAGGCTTCCTCATAGGAAGTTGTCACTTCTTAAGTCAGCACTTTTTATCCTAGGACTCCTAGAGGTGCAGATGTTTCCCATTCCTTATATTAAAAGTTAACTCTACCAATTATTCGTATCTTCTCACCCTGATCTTGCCTATGCAGTTATAAATCTGGCCTTCGGGCCACTACCCCTCCAAGGGGACGATGGACAAGAACAAAGCTGGTTGACCCCCCGCGCACAGCCAAGACTTGACTCAGGGTTGTAGGCGGCCTGAGTCCTTTTGGCCGGTCACTGGGTCCAATATGCCTCCAGCCCATCACCCAGAGAAGAGCTCCAAGTGTCAGGTCACTTCCCCTGATGGGGTCCTTGTGGCCTGTCTCTGGGGACTGTTCTCCCTCCTGAGGCTCCTAAGAAGCAGGCCTCTGTGGCTCTAGGAATTCTGAGTAAACAGTCTGCACAGTGAAATGTGACTGTGCGTGCGACCTACCTGTGTGCATGAAGACACTAGCATCATGCTTGTGTAAGAGCCACAGTTCTCCCTCATCCTAAGGTCATTCGTGTGTCAGGTCTACATTTCCATGAGGATGAGGACTTGAGGATGGTGCTCACTTGGCATTTACAGATGACTAAAATAAATCCCGTAAGCTCAATAAGGGAAGATGAGCATGTATGGGGGAGCTCGAGGAGCCCGATAGTGAGGACACTTTATCCCTGGCTCGGGGTCCTCCCCTCTGCACTCTTCTCTGCCCTGTGAGGGGTGGACAGGTTCTTGGAAATGGCTCATACTAAGCACCTGCCCTGTTTTTTCTGGCCCCTAGTGCAGGCTCTGTCCTTGGTACTGCCTTCCAAACCTACTTAGGGTGAAGCCATAGTCTGCAGGTGACTCAGCCTCTGCCAGGGTGGCCCGACCTGGGCCGCCCTGGACGGCGGCCCGTGCCTCCTCCACTGACCTGAGCCCCCTGGTGTCCAGGTGCCACATGCACAAGTCACATTCATGGCCCTGTGTCTCCTCTGGGCAGCTGCCGACCCTCCTCCATCACGTCTCCTTTCATGGCCTCTCACCCACTTCACTGATTACAGACGGAGCATCTTGGGTGCAGCCGCCTCCCCCAAAGCAGGACTCCATGTCCATTCCCCTGCCCCTGGCCGCGCTCACATCGGCTTCTCCCCTGGCCCAGGAGAGGGTAGCCAGGCCAGGGAAGTGCTGACCCCAGTGTTGTAAATGTCCCCCATGAACCCTGAGGGGGGACACACATGACACTGGGGTGTTTGTGTTTGCACCTGGTGGAAGTCAGGGACATTCACGTCTCCTGAATCTGGGTATTTGGTAGAGTTTAACCACTGAGTCACGTGAGAGACAGGAGATCACTCATGTATTAACTGCCATTCCTCATGCTCCCTGCACCCAGGGCTCAGTAAGGACTGGTCTGCCTGGCATCTCTACAAATGTACCAGTTTTGTGCATTTTACTTAAATGAAGTTTCATGACACACGGTCCTGTGCCAAGGGTGTCTTTCATTTCATTCTCTCACGTAATGATTTTGGACTGCACACAGGACGTGGAGTGAGTCTCTGCCTCTTTGTGTTCATTGGCTTGCAGTGCTCCGTCATGTGGACACAGCACAACGTGTTGTCCACTCACCAGTGGATGGGCACGTGGGGTTATTCACACCTCCCCAGTAATTAAGCGCACTGCTCACACGAACATTTCTGTGCATTATCGTGTGTGTGTGCTCACATTTTAATTTTTTGGGTAGTTATCTAAGGGTGGAATCGCTGGCTCATGTGATGATTGTAAGAAATGCTTCTCAAACGCCTGTCAGACGGTTTCCCAAAACTAACAAAGGCTAAAACGAAGCCCCAATGACATCTGATGGGGAGACAGTTTGAGGAGCGAGTCCTGCAGATCAGAGAGGCTTGGGTAAAGCCCTGGGCTTCTCCCAGATCCCTGCCTCTGCAGGACCCCTGACCAGGGAAGCACTTGGGGTCCATGTGTTCACGGTTCTGGTACCCAGGGAGCTCAGGAGGGTCATGGCGGGGGTGAGGGTTTGCAGCTGTGGGCCCAGCAGAGGGCGCTGTGGGTGTCTGAAAAGCAATGGTCTGGGCTCTGCTCTCCAAGACCAGACACTTCTTGGGGCTGGGCTCTGAGCAACTTCATTTTCATCCAGAAACAAGTACAAAGTCCTTCCTGTTTAACAGAGCACCGTGTAACGTTGTACCGCAGCCTCGTAGCTGCTCGTTGCTACCAGTCCCTGGACATGCGCTGTGGTAGGAAAACCTAAGGGTGGAGCAGAGCGCCCCTGGGGGAGGCGCATGTGTCCGGGCGGGGCCGGGGGTGAGAGAGAACTGGGCCAATGAGGCCTGACCGACAGCAGGGAAGCTCCTTCGGGATGTTTCTGACTAAGGAGTGACACGCATGGGGGAGGGTTTGATGTTTCCCATGAGCACATGTTGTTACCATTGGAATATCGGCCTTGATTAAATCGCACAAGTTGTGGTTGTGCTGTGCATTGGATTGTTGGGGGGAAAGAGTTCTGAGAGGAGCCCCCAAGATGAGCCGAGATGATAAGAGAGACACTGGGAGGCCAGGTCACTATGAAGACACCAATCTTTGGTCAGCAACTCGCCAGCTGATCCTTGGAGGTGACTGAAGGGACAGTGAAATTGAGAACTTCGATAGGGAGAGTGCAGAGCACTGCCGTCATTATTCGGGCACAATAACGGAGGCTGGGCCTCGGTTAGTCAAGCAGAGCTGCAGAGAGCAGAGTCAAGATGCGTTTTGCTCCTCAGTGTGCAGCGGGTGGTTGCTTAGGTGTCCGGGGAGGTTACGTGGGTGCCCTAGGGTGACTCCATGCGTTGATAGGTGACGGAGATGAGGGTGCTGGATTCCAGCACAAAGCACAGCGACTCTGTGACACTGTCCTCACCCTTCTTCGCCGTGTGTTAGGGAGGGAGGCTAAGCATTTTTCCTCTTATACTGACTCACGGGTGTTTTCATTCATATCCTTTTTGACGGACTGTAAAGCGTCGACCCTCTGCAGGGTTTGAGTGCCACAGCATTTCCCTACTCCCCTAGACACGAGCTGAAGGTCAAGGACACCCAGACAACAGCCGGTAATGAAGTCTCCTGGCTCAGAGGATCCACGTGGGCCCCAGGAAAGACCCCGTCCTCCCTCTGGGGCCACCTCAACGGCAGCACCAGGGCCAGCGTGGCTGACGTCATTTTGGGAAATGTAGGTCTACTACTATAATTCAAACCAAAGGGAGCATAGGGAGACAAAAGTTTGAAGAACCTAGAGTTTTGTGGGTTGGAAAGTAAAGATTTTGTCATCCATTAGCCCCCAGAGTCCCACAGATGCCAGGAGCCACAACGAGGCTAACCCTCTATCTTGGGGCTCCCTGGATGACAGACTGCATGACGACCCCCCCATCTCAGCCAACTCCAGCCCTGACCCCGGCCCTGCTTTCACCCCTGGTCCTTCTCCAGAGGTGAGGGAGAACCGTGTCTAACTGCTGGGACTCTGGGACGATCCCTGACCGTGACCACAGCAGACAGGTAACTGCAGGTGAGAAGACCACACGGGGCGGTCAGGCACCACCCTGGCAGCGGGGACTCCTGCACAGTTCTCAGGCTTCTTTGGAGACTTTGGATCACCCCCGATGGTTTCTGAATCCATCATTTCACTGTCCAAAATGTCAGCACCGAGCCCTGGGACAGGATCTTGCCTTTGCACAGCCCCCTCTCCCCTCAAGCCTGCCATCCTGTGGGCTGCTGTCTCTGCTGTAAGTCCTCCCTCTGGACTCAGAGAGGTTGAGCTCATCAAGGACACCCTGGGCCCCTCGGGTTGGTGGAGGGGGAAGGCCTGGGTCAGGGCTCTAAGGAAGATGCTTCTGTCACCTGTCATAAAAAGGAGAAGGGACCATGCTGGCAGGTGGTCCTGGTCCAAAATTTAAGTCAGGAAACTCAGGACACAGATAAGTGACCCCTAGCTTTTTGGGTGACCACGCCCATTCCTACCTGACACCCAAGGCAGCAGCCTGTTTATGAGACTCCTCATCCTATTGAGTACCTGTTGGCCTGAACACGGACAAAACCCCCCTTGGCCTGGCCGGTGGGGCTCAGTCGGTTGGCCTGTTATCCTGCAGCCAGAAGGTTGCAGCTTTGATTCCCAGGCAGGACACACAGGCAGGATGCGGATTCAAACCCTGGTATGGGCGCGGGCACATGCATCCCCGGGCTAGGAGTCATTCCCGTCTCCGCCCACACGGGAGGTGACCAACCAATGCTTCTCTCTCACACTGACATGTCCCTCTCTCCCTTCTTCTCTCTCTAAAGCAATAAAAATAAAACGTCCTTAGGGGAGGATAAAAAAATGCCCATTGTTCTTTCTGAAATGTCAGGCAACATCACTGCGTGAATGAAGGTCACTCACACACAGTTTCTGCGTGGCCAGCGCTCAAAGCCGCCTTTAATCATGTGCTGGCATTGGGGTCACCCTGACAGTTCTCCCACGTCTTTTCTTCCCTTTCGGGTTTCCGATGAACCCCACGTACTACATCACGACACACTTCTCAGCCTGGAGAAGGCACAGCCTGTGCCAGGGGTTGCCAACAACACAGCGTCTGTGTGCGGTGCAGCTGTCTGGAGCAGCCCTTTCCCTGGAAGATTTGAAGAAACAAGTTCAGTGAATGGCAATGACCCCCTTCCCTCCCACCATGGACATGCAGGACAAGATGGAGGAGAGCGGGGAAGGGGGAAGTTCCAGAGAAACACCCCAGTCTCTGAAGCGTCACCAGGCGGCCTGAAGTGCAGGGAGTGTGGCTTGTCCTCCATACGTCCTTGACCCTTGCACAGTGAATACTGATCCTGTGACCGAGTGATCATGTAGGGCAGTAGTTAGAGCATCAGAATCGCCATATCCACATAGTGGCTGTTCCACTTTAAGAACCACGGAGCTTGCGCCCTGATATCAGCACCTCGGTTTCTCCGTCTAATGAGCTGGGAAAATAAACAGAAGTCCAGGTGAAGCTGGGGTGTGTGTCGTGTGAGTTCATTTAAGAAAGTGTGCAGCTGTCATGGGATTTACATCAGAAGGTTGGCACTGCCATCGCAGTGGTGTGAATGGAAAATAACTCCCGGGAAGACACACAGGCTCACAAACACAACTCACACACACATTCACAATCAGTCCCCACAGAACAACACAAAACACCCTCACGCAGTGCACACAGCCCTGCACCACCTACAGGGGCAGAGTGACTTCCAGATGCTGTGTAATAGGCCATATCTATTATTTTCATTTTTTTTTAATTTGGAAAATCAGGTATTTTTTTCCTCAAGGACCCAATTCCCATTCTCACCAAAACCTGGAATCGCGTTTGAGCTCTGGATGAAGGCAGCCAGGCTTTCCACTTGTCTGATCATCTCAGTGTCTCCTCAGCCAGAAAAAAGTCCAGAATTTGCACCACTTGCTTCCGGTCTTGACACCACCTGCCGTGACGGTGGAGACCGCAGTGGCCCCGATCAGCTCACGGACTGTTTGCACGTCTCTCGGTTCTCTCGGTGAGCACCGGAGTAGCAGTCGAGGCTCACAGCGAGCTCAGAGGGCACCTGGGAAAGTGCATTCGTTCAGTTTGGATTGATTTTCCCTCCCAGAGACTTTCTGGTGGGACTTCCCTCTGCGGAATCGCTGCTCCTGAGGTTAAGTGAAGATGCCCCTGGTCCCAGGAGAGCAGTTCGAGTGTCCTTTCTGTGTCTGTTCTCGGTGTGGGTTTGCACCTGATTCAGACACGAGCCAACACTGCAATTTCCTACATGGTTGACACATTTATTGCAACAGTGTGATAGGAAAATCAGACACAAATTGAGAAAAAATTATACATTGATACTAACAAAAATTTGGAGAACAGAACGTGGAAAAGAGACAATACAGATATATTGACAAAAAATACCTATTTGTGGAGACATCATTCAGAAGTTGAATATAAATACCGCTCTACAGCAGCCATTCACATGTCCCATCTGGTAGGACTTCGGGTTTGAAGCTGGGGACTTTCTTTTTCTAACAAATTTAAATCTCTCGGCTCACCGAGTGCCAGTTGGGACACAGGGTCAGATGTCCATCACCACATAGTCACTGCCACTGGTCTATCAAGGCAAGGGAATGTGAGATGTGTGGACTAAATTTCAATAGTCATGTTGAAAGCCAGACCGTACGCCTCTAGGAGGCTTAGCTGCTGTCAAGGGCGGGGCTGCCCCAGTGGGAGATACGGAAACATCACACAGAGCGGCCTGAACGGGCGCCTCCTCTGGGAACAAACTCTGCCCGGAAAGGTTTCTGAAAATACGGTCACTCTCTTTTCCTAATGTTGTCACCTACCTTCCTGGGCTGGTTTTCTAAATCTTACTCTTTAAAAAAAAAAAATCCTCACCAGAGGATACGTTTACTGATTTTCGAATGAGAGGAAGGGGGAGAGAAATATAGATGTGACAGAGATACATCGATTGGTAGTGTCTTATATGCTCCTCAATCCGGGATCTCACCTGCAACCTAAGTATGTGCCCTGACAGGTTATCGAACCCGCGACCTTCTGGTGTATGGTGTGACGCGCCAACCCACTGAGGCACATGGCCATGACTTCCTGGGCTAGATTTGCGAGTGCTTACAGGACTCTTATTTCATTCTGGGTCACAAAAAGGAGTGGCCCCTGTTTAACACATCACTGAGGAGGAGCAAGGTGCAGGGCAGGGGGAACCCAGAGCAAGTGACTCTTAGGATACGGAGCTGGGAAAACCTAGGAGCCCTTAGAGGCCTTCTTTTTCTCACCCCAAACATGTGCAAAACCCACTATTCAGCAGGCAGCGCCAGGGTTAGTTACACGTGGAGGGAGCCTTGCCAGAGGGACAAACAAGTACAGATCTTGGAGCCCAGCTCCACCCATTCCCTGGGACCCCGAGCTTTGCTGCCTGCCCAGGAGCAGTAAACACCCACCTTTCACTCAGGCCCTTGGCGGCTAGTCCTCCAGGCCTATGGAGTTTGACCCTGGGCCTGAAACCAACATAGTCTCTGGGACAGAGGGAGACAACAGCCACAAATGGCTCCGAGGCAGCAGCTGCAAAGGAGCAACAGTGAATCGCCCATGCGGACGCGGGCTTCCGGACTCCCGGGTGCCTATAGAGGAGGACACTCCGCCAGTGTCCCTGTCCCACCTGAAAAGCAGTCGGTTCTCTCCCCCTCTGCTGTGGATTGTGCATTGGGTAGTTTAGGCCTGGGGAATACCTGGCTCCTGTGAGCCTGTTCCTGTGACCCGGCGGTTCCAGTGACTCGGCTTCTCCAACGTCTGTGGTTCCAGAACCCTGGCTGCGGTGAACTGCGCGGCACGCGCATGCGCTATAGGAGCCGTCAACAGCGCTGGGCGACTGAGCCTCTAGGTGCAGAGCCAGGGCTCATCCAGACAACCTGCCCGATGGAGAGAGCGCATCCCCCTCAAGTTGCTTCCAGGCGGCAAGGGGCAGTAAGTCCGCACGTGGGTGGACTGGAGTGTGGGTCAAGCCACCCTATCCGGGTGCAGGGGCTCACCCGCATCCCCCTCACTTCCATGCCCTCAGAAGATAGACATCCGGGACACAGCATGGTGATTCTGGAAACAGAGAAAATATGAACTATGAGCAAAGCTAGCATAAATACACAGGAAATTTACCATGAACTCCTTTACATCATAAGCACAGAAATGAATGAATTGTAGGGAGGTAATGTGTAAAAGTAGAATTATAGGCTTTGCATGTAAGGGATTCATTACCAGGCAAGTCTAATTCATTAAGAAAGGGTCTGCAAAGGAGGAGGAATTTCAGACAATATCTAAAATCAGAAAGACAACCCTCAAATGCACTGGTTGGGAGTCAGTGGTCCACTGACCCAGGATGGCAAGTGGGTTAATGTCACCGCATTGCCCAGGCTCCAAAGAGAAGTCACAGGGCACGTGTGCCATGTCCCCCACCTCACTGCACTCACAGGCACTGGGAAAGGTGAGGAAGACGACAACAACACGCGGATGGCAGTATCGAGTTTCTTACTCTGTAAACTTCCAGCTCTCAGCTGCCTTTGATACTTGGGGCTGCTTAGATGCTGCAGAGAGAGAAGAAGGAGAGGCCTCTGACAGGGCTGACCTCCCCACTGCCCCACCCCCAGCCAGGATTCTGGCTTCTGCTCCCTGGCCTCTGTCACCTCCCTGCTGTCAGACAGCCCCCACCCAGCTTCAAACCAGCTGAAGGACTGGTCTTCAACAAGTGTAACAGCTTCAGCTGAACTTGTCTGGCTTCCCACAGCACTCTCAAACAGAAATCCTGCCCTGGCTGGTGTAGCTCAGCGGACTGAGTGCTGGCCTGCGAACCAGAGGGTCACAGGTTCCATTCCCAGTCAGGGCACATGCCTGGGCTGCAGGCCCGGTCCCCAGTGGGGGGGTGCGTGAAAGGCAACCACACATTAATGTTTCTCTCCCTCTCTTTAAAGGAAAAAAGAAAATTCTGTTGCAAGAGCAGAGCATGAGGGTGGGTGTGGGAGCAGAGTTGTGGGGTGGGCTGAGTAAGTTCCTAGAACCTGTTGGTCTTTGGGGGACAGGACGCAGGTGTGCTGGACCCTAGCTGAGTGCTGTCTTTGATAAGCCTCCCCTGTCCCCCGCTTGTCCTTCTCCTGCCTCTGGGATGCTGCTTGCAACAGGGTCCCATCTGCCTTGTGCTGAATCATCTACTTTGATTGCTCCGCCCTAGAAGGGGATGGATCCTTCCTCCTGAGCTAATCCTCGTCAGTCAGAAGCTCCATCTTCACATCTGCCTGGGGCCTGTGTATTATGTACAAAACGCTCACTGTACCACAGCCCCTGCAGCACTGAAGCAGCAGAACTGCCTCCTCCAGGGCCCACACCCGTCATGAAACCCGCACACGGTACCAACCCGGGATAAAGGGCCGCGGGCTCTGTCTCCTAGCGCACCTGCAACATCCAGTTGTCAGGTCTGAAGAATCAGAACCAAATTGTATTCTCTCGCAGAGGTGTTTCATAAATGATGACTTGTTGGGTGTGTCTGTGGTGGTGGGGGGGTGGTTGCTCACTTATTTGTTTTGCTCACCTCTTCTATTTTAAAGGCAGCTTTCGTCCTAACGACGTCTCATTTATTCCCACGGCTCTCTTCAGAGCACCCAGATGAACATGGGTAGCTCTTTCCTAAAAGTAGTATCTGTGGAATCACTTCTCTTTCATGTTTTCCATCAGAAAACAGGCAGCCAGATCTCAGTGGGGTGTCTGGTGAATTGGCGCTTTGCTGCCTCTTAGTGTCCATCCTGCAAGGTCGCCACAGTGAAGAGGCAGGGAGCACTTCCCACCTGACCTTCCAGTTGGGAAGCTCCTCCTGCTCCTGCTCAAGGTCCCTGGGAACCACACAGACCCATCACCTGCTCCCAGCCCTGCTCGTGTCTGTGTGTGTGACTCTGCTGTCACCGCCATCCCCACTCCCTGAGTCGGGGAGGCTCTTTCTGGTATCAGAGGGTCTATGAAGCCCCTAACATGCTTCAAGCCAGGTCAGCCGTCTCAGGTAACATCACCTGGTTGCAGCAGAGAACCGTCCAGGAGAAGATGTTGGGGGAGAGGGAAGCTGCCTGAGATGGGCAGAGGCCTGGAGGGTAACATGACTTAGGGAGTCCCTGGGTCCAGGCCTCAGACCAGCAGGGGAGCTAGTCCTGGACAGGCCCCACCCCCTCAGACCTTCTTCCCAGATAAATTCCTTCTCTTCTTACCTGGTGAGCTCACAACCAGGGGGCCCCGCTGACTTAGACTCTGGCAGGAGACACACGGTCCTGGAGCTCGTGCTGAGGTCTCAGCAGCTGTGCCTCCCCCAGGGGCCGGCAGAGCCCCTGTGCACGTGCCTGTGGTGGAACCCAGCCCTGCGGTCTCTGGGACTAAAATCCCCCAGGATTCCTTTCTTCTCACTGGCTGCAGAAAACCCACCACTGGAAAAGGTGGTTTATTTACATCAGAGACTTGTGGTATAGCAAGCAGTG
>PVJI01028095.1:0-16913 GCA_004026765.1 Micronycteris hirsuta
CTGTCTCTGTCTCCCTGCCTTTAAGATTCTCTCTTTGTCTTGGAATTTTGCCATTTTAATGATGATGTGTCTTGAAGTGGGCCTGTTAGGGTTCCTTTTGATTGGGACTCTCTGTGTTTCCTGGATTTGTGTGACTTTCTCTCTCATCAGATTCGGGAAGTTTTCCATCATTATTTTTTCAAACACGTTTGCTATCCCTTGCTCTTCTTCTTCTCCTTCTGGTATCCCTATTATACGAATATTATTGCATTTCATGTTGTCCTGCATTTCCGTTAATATCTCTTCATTCTTTCTGAGTCTCTTTTCCTGTTCCTGCTCTTTTTGGGTGTTTTTTTCTACCTTGTCTTCCAGCTCGCTGATCCGATCCTCTGCTTCATCGAGCCTGCTTTTGATTCCTTCTATTGTATTCTTCAGTTCAGATATTGTATTCTTCATTTCCTCTTGGCCCTTGTGGATAGTTTCTATTTCCTTTTTCATATTGACATAGTTTGCAGTGAGTTCATTATAGTTTCCCTGTAGTTTCTTGAAGTTCTCTGCGAGCTCATCAAGCTTCTTGAACTTCCTGATAACCAATGCTTTGAACTCACTATCTGATAGTTGGCTTGCTTCTGTTTCATTTATCATTCTTTCTGGGGCTTCCTCCTTTCCTTTTATTTGGGAATTGTTTCTTTGTCTTCCCATTGTTTGTGAGACTCTTCTTGCTAGCCTCTGTTTCTTAAATTGATCTGTCAAGTTCTCTGGAGTAGCAAAGTTGATTTTTTGTCACTGTCTCTGTTTTTAGGGCTGATCCTTGTTTGGGTCTAGCTCTGTTCTCTTTTCAACTCCAGGTTTTTAGCTTTGCGCAGTGGCAGTATCGTAGCCAATGAGGTTTATCCGAGTCGCGATTATTGCTAATTGAAAACTTTTCTCAACTCCAGGTTTTAATGTCTCACCTGTGGATAAAGAAGAGAGGGGAAGGAAGAAGAAAAGAAAAAAAAAAGAAATAAAGTAAAAAAATAAAAAATAAAAATAAAATAAAAATAAAAAAATAAATAAAAAGAGGAGAAGACTAGGAATACTAAATGAACAGAAGGAAGAAGGAATTAAAAAAAAATAAAGAAGGACAGACAGGAAAGAGGGTGGGGAAAACACACAAACAAACATACAAACAAACAAACAAAAAAAAACTTCTGCTGGCTGGCTTTAAAAGTGTCCGGTCAGGCCTGTTCCCCTGGTCCTCCTGTCTGTGTCAGGCATCTGATTGTTCAATTTCCCCTGTAATCTTGGTCACCAATCTTCATATATGCCGGAATACTGTTGGGTGTTTGTCTGTTCCTCAGAAAATCAGCTGGGTGTTTCACTTGTGGGGAGGAGGGAGTGGACTCTGCTCCCCCCATCTTGCCGCCTTTATTTTTTTCCCCTGGGTGTGCCTGTTACTTTAAGGGGCAGAGCTTTAGGTGTTCACTAGGGCGGGGAAACCCACGTCGCTCTGTCGTGACGCCACATCGTTGTGTTGTGAAGCTCTCTATGGGGGCGGGGTATCCCACATCGTTGTGTTGTAACGCTGCGTGTGGGGGCAGGGCCTGAGAGAACAATGGCACTTACTCCGCTCTCCGCACCTCCCCAGCTGCCCACAAGCAAATCGATTCCCTCCTTGCTGTCTCCAGAGAGAGTGGCCGGGGCTGCACAGTTCCGAGTCCCCGTGGGCCTCCCCAACGAACTCTGCTGTGAGGCCGGGAGTTGCTCCTGCCGCCGCCTCAACCCCACAGGTGTTTTCAATCGGTGATTTGAGGCTTTATTTCCCTGTGTTGGTGGGCCAAGTGGTCTGTTTCGCTCCCCAGCTTTTCCTCCCAGTCTATCCGCGCGCTAATGAGGACTGGTGCATGAGACTCAGCCCCGGTCTCGCAGAGTGTGCCCGCCGAACTTTGGCCAGGCACACCCGCCACTGGCCGCTTCAGGCGGCTGGAGCGCCACCGGCACCGCTCCACTGACCGCGTCTCCCTGAGCGCCCTCCACCCAGCTCCACCCTGCCTACCGGTCTGAATGAACGTGTCTTCTTTAACTCCTTGGTTGTCGGTCTTCCACTCAGTTCAGTTTTCTGTCAGATCTGGCTGCCCTTGCCCTCTAAATTGCTTTTTTTTCCCTCTTTTGGTTGTGCGAGGAGGAACAGTGCGTCCACCTACGCCGCCATCTTGGCCCTCTCTCAATTTCCATTTGATTTATGGGATCAAACACTTTCTATACTCATAAAGTAAACATTGCTTGGAACAGTGACTTATTCAACAAAGCCCTTGATCACTTAAAGAAAACAAATCTTTACATGTTGCTGTGCTTCAACTGTCCAAATACAATGCTCAAGCAGCAGAACAGATACTGTGTGTTAGACAAGCAACTTGTCTCAGGATGCACAGTGGTGACAAGTTCATATCTCCTTGCATATTGTCACCAAATTTGAAGTGAGCCCACATTTTTATAAATGTTCCCTGCACACAATGAATGGCTTGGTAGATAAAAACAGATAGATAAATTACCATAAGTGAAGATGAATATACCTTGAATGTAACTATCTAAATTTGATAAACAGATGTGACATTCATTATGCCCATTGTGTTACAAAGAGAAATTTAAATTTAAGTTTGCACACTAAAATCATAACACAAAATGTGTATGATAAAAAATTACCTTTATAATTTTTCATGAGTGCCAAGAAAAATTCTAATATTCTACTACAATGTCCACACTGAAAACGCCTTAGAGGTCAGAGGACAGTGTGTACACCTTTTCCCTCCAGTGAACCATTCCCTGATTAAGGGAACTTCAAAATGAATAAGGAGGGGGAGATTTGTAGCACATATCACTGCCCTTGAAGTCACTCAGAGACAGCTGAAAAAGCATGGACATCATGCACTGTTTCCAAGAACAGACAAATTGTACACAAACAATGGAGCTATTATTTGTGCTGCAGTAAAATTACACACAATAAAAATGTGATTGATGTGACACCATGCCCCGTAGAGGAAAAGGGATATTTGAAATTATCTGTCTCCCCAGAACACATACAGCCATTTGCCAGCCCACGTTACCCAAAGAATTTCTATTCCTCTATATGGACTATGTTCAAAATACACATCCAATAGTCTGGTTTCTCTCTGGAATGAACAAATCTTTCACCTTTTACAAAATACACATCCATTGGATTAAATTGTTGCTACAGTCCATTGAAGAACAATATAGCTATTATTATAAAATGCCCGTCCTCCATGTTCTGTTGTTACATTTAGTGCAATAGCTTCATAAATATTAGTATGCTTTCATTAATTACGTCAATTTAAACCAAGACTCCTGCCAGAGATAAGCCAATAATATATCTATGTGGGCACAATCTCTCTTTATTGATACACACAGGGAAATAGATCTTGGTCTGAGCTGCTGATAAAATTAACATCTTAATGAAAATGAGGAAAAGAACCTCTTTTCCTGGAGTTCCTAGAAGGAATGAATAAAAAGAAATATTCCATTTAGACCAAATACTCTTGCAAAGGAGTGCCAGAAGATTTCAAATATCCATGTTCTCATGGTTCCCACATCCCCAATCTGACGGCTTTGAATCCTATACAAAATAGAAAATTCACTTCTTGTGCATGTATGTGCAAAAAATAGAAATGTGAAGAAGCTATAACAAGACCAGTAATTGATAAATCAATCGACATCCCAACAACACCCAGCACTAAGCATACCAAAGCGGTATATATCTGGCCCACTTTTTCTCTCCCAAAAGAAGCCATGTGCACCCATGAGAGACTGTGGTGAGCTAAGCAATGCCCTTCTGAAAGACGCCCATGTCTGAGTCTGTGAAATACCCGACCTCCCATGGGCAAAGGGACTTGCCAATGTGACGAAGTTTAAGGATAGCGAGCTGGGGACATCAGCCTGGATATCTGGTAACCCTAATGTAATCGCAGGATGCTGCAACAGAGAAGATCTATGATTAGGCAATCAGAGGCCCTTGCCAGAGAGATTGACATCTGAAGATGTTACGCTGTTGGCTTGAAGGTGAAACCGAGAGCCAACGGTCCAGGAGTGCAGGGGCTCCCAAGAGGAACACGGACCTGCTGGCGGACTGAGGCTAGCTCGGTGGTGCCCTGTCAGAATCTTAGCTTTCACAACTGTGAGAGAATAAGCTCCCGCTGTTGTGAGCCACTTCACTTCTGGAAATTCGTTACAGCAACCATCAGAAACTAATACAAATTTTCTCTCAGCAGACCATCACCTGAAAAACTAAATTTGGTGTAGAAAACATATAGTTCAACTTCTTCATTAATTTAACTTATATCAAACATCCAGCCACTGAAAATGCCCGTTTCCTGGGCTTTTCGTTGCCATCATTCGCCGCTGCCCAGGATGTATTCACTCTCATGCCAAGATGTAGAGATAGATATCATGACTAGTAATTTTCTTCTGGGTTTAATTTTAATATATTACTGACATGTGACACACCGTACTTGCATTCTAGGATATTTTCCCCTGAAAAAATGTAGAGAAGCTGTATTTTGTAGTTAGAAGATAAAGGTGATGATGTCCATTGTTCACACTATATACTATTGAATATGGTGTGATTTCTACTCTAAGTACATCACTGCCTTACGTGCTCAGATTGCATCTGAAAAAGCCCTACCTGGAGAGTTTAGAAGATCTGTTTTTTGTTTTTGATTCTGAGAGATACGAACTACCTAATCTTTGAATCCTCACTTCCATGTTAGAAGTCTCGGCTTCCTCATCTGCAGCTTCAGATAACAAGACAACTTCTGTATGAAACTTTATGTCTCAGATTCTTCTGATATGAAAAGTCATCCTAGTAAACTGGAAGGAACCGCAGTGATTTTTACTCCCCAATAGATTTCACTAGATTTATGAAGCAGGGATGTGAAGGATTCAGCCATTAGCCTGTCAATTCAGTATGATTGAGGAGCAGGATAAACCACATACTATTTTGCATAGACATCACAACCTGACTTTCAGTATTTTTGTAGTCATCATTGCTGCTTTATTTGCATATTGTTTACATGATAATTTTTCAGTGGTAGATTTATGTTACAGTTACTTGGAAGAGTGGTTAGAAAATCAAGAAAAACAAAACAAAACTTTGAGATTGAATCTTCCACTCTGCTCCTCACTCACATCAACTTTACACGCTCAGATCCCTGCCATCCAGAGCTCGAAGTCCTATCCCGAGCGCAGAAATTATTAAACACATACTTAAACAGTAGCCATCACATCTGTCTAGATTTACAGCACACATGTGCATACAGAAAACTGTGAGGTGCAGACAGGGAAAATAAGGCCAATTTTGACACCAGCACGGGATATTCTCGCTTCCCACATTTTCCTTAAAGGGTATAATTAGTCACCATGAGCTTCAGCTTCTTCATTGATCTATTCATTTTTAAATTTAATTCAATCAAATCAGAGGCTTTGGTGCATGGCAACTTGGGTTTAAATTCCGGTTCCACTGCTGTGTGACTCTGGGCAAGCTGCCCAGAGTCTCTGATCTAGTTTCCCCACCTGCCTATGGGATGGCCACACCTACAAAACAGGACGACAGGGTTACAGATGCCCCAGCACGGCAGGTCCTTGCCCCGATCTCTTTACCCTTCTCTCTGGAAAATTCTGTTGCATTCACATAAAGCTGACCCAGCTGGAAAACCACAGCGAGTTCTTGAAAATGATATGAAACAGAAGTGTAACTTTTACCTCCAGATAGAAAGGACCACCTATATAGACAAGGAAACAAAATTTAAAAACCACAGAGGTATAACAGAAATGCATTTTCCTGATCCCCAAATCTCAGGAGGAACAAATCTCAAACAATCCAAGTCGGCTCCATTCAACGGGAAACAAGCTGATTCTCTCACAAGTCTCCATTAGGAAAAAAGGCTTTTTGAAGTATGAGCCAGAAAATGTTGACCAGTCTTGTTATTAAAAGACAGTATGTAAGAAGACATGCACTGGTTCATTTTTATTCCAGGCTGCTTAGAAAAACAAAAACAAACCGAACCAAAAAGCCTAAACGCAGAGTAAGGTAGGTGTATTTTTCAGGCACAGGTAAAAGGAAATAAATGAACCAAGATCTAGGATCTCTGTCAAGCGTCCCTCTCTCTGTCTCTCTCTCTCATTATGATGAGAAGCTCACTGCAAGATCAAAGCTAACTGCTGAGCAGTGGGCGCCTCATTTACTGGGCTCAGCCTCATGGTGTTAACTCGTTAATGGGGAACATCAACAAAACAAAAAATTACAATGAGGTGAGATACAGGATAAATTGGAAAAACGTCAAGTTGCTAAGACAGCAAATTCCTGAGACTGAGGCGTGGCTTCTGTGAGGAAATGAAGGGCAAGGTCATAGCTGGTTGATGATGCAGGTGATTAGGGCTCAGCCAGGTGAAGTGGCAGAGGAGGGATGGGGAGTGGAGCGGAGCGATTTCCTAGACCTAGCGCTGTGTGTGCGCAACGCACTGCAGGGGAAGGCACGTGGTTCGACCTACGTGCTCAAGGTCACCTCCCTGGGAACGCAGATCGTGGGAGGGGTGGAGGTGATACAACAGGGAGAAGCAGGAATGAAATCGGAGACAGGAATGTCAGGAAATGATGACCTATGACGGCAATAATGTCGTTCTCCTTAGCTGAGACCTTCCACCTTCCTTCCATCACGTGTTCTGGCAATTCACAATTTCTCCCATCATCAATTCCTGTCCCTATTCAGAGAAGTAGTACCTTTGCCAATGTGCCAGGGGCCACAATTTAGGGGAAGAAAGACCGAACCGACTGGCAATTAGCATTACATTTTTTAAATTTCCCTTGAAACTTTAAGGAAAAGAATAAAAATGTAGTCCTATTTCACTGTTCTGAAAACATGTATTACATACATTTCAGAAACAAACTTTCAGGCCAAATTAGTAAGAAATAACATCAAGAAACAATATTTTCTCATTTATAAAATTTTGTCATTATATTCAAAATATATTTAGTAACATTTTTATATATTTAAATAAGTTGACTATGTGTAAGTTATAAAAGTGCTATAAGGTTACAGCAGAGAAATTGGTTAATAAAGAAGCAATATTATATGTTCATAATCCCCAAATTTATTTTCTTATTGTATATTTATTCCTTTGATTTTTTAATTCAAAATTAATCTCTGCATTTGAACTGAAATATTTTAACCTATGGAGTGTATTTAATTTAATTTAATTTATTTTTTTAAAGATTTTATTTATTTATTTTTAGAGAGATGGGAAGGGAGGGAGAAAGAGAAGGAGAGAACCATCAATGTGTGCTTGTCTCTCACGTGGACCCCACTGGGGACCTGGCCCGCAGCCCAGGCACGTGCCCTGACTGGGAATCGAACCAGCGACACTTTGGTTCACAGCCCACACTCAATCCACTGAGCTATACCAGCCAGGGCTGGAGTGCATTTAATTTTAAAAGCCACAACCTACTATATGAATTTCTATATTTTTAGAGTGTTGAATGCATGTATGCATGCATTCTGATTTCTCTAAATACAAAAATAGCAACATTTAATATTCTCAATATTGTCCATATCCAATAAAAGAATTACTGTTAAGAACTATCAATGATATTATGAAATAGAACTTTGAAAATCTTATATGCTGAAAGTGATTTAAGTATAAGTATTTATTAAATAGATGAGTTGGGGAGGTACTGAATCAAATTACTTTTTGAGATACAATTATTTTGAAAAAAATTTTGCTTGGCAAATGAATATGAGTCAAAGAGAAACACCGGCATTTCCCTTGGAATGAATCTCTAAACTAAGGGGTACTGCTTAGAAATCTGTAATGAGATTGATATTTTTCTGGTTTTGCTTCAATAAAAATAGAAAAATTACTATAAAAAGAATGTAGGGAAATTATTTTTCCTCTCTTAGACACACCATTCTTAAGTTTCTGTGAAACTCAGAGAGAATGAGAAAGTATAATTTTGTAAATTATACATTTGACATTTTTTATTCTTAAAAGAACACATTTAAAATGCCATTTATTGCTGACTAATAATATTCAGGAGTGACAGATAAAAGGTGTGTATACTCTGAAAAGATTTTGCCCTTTTGTGATGAAGGTTCTGGAAAGGATACCTGGGCACTGAGGTTCCACAGAGCACTGTGTGCTTTGGGAGGAGGACACGCCGTGCTCCCTGCAGCCCCCGTTTTTCAAAGTGAGTCCCAGTACTCCTTCACACGCTAACAGTGCTCAGCACTCTTCGTCACGTTCTCACAAGAGTTCTGTTCCATGCTCCAAAAAATCATTATATCAGCCAGCGACTGCCAACAAGCTTAGTCAATGTACAGATGTAAATGTACTTACAATGTACTTATGAATATGAACACGGGTGTGTGGCTTTTGGCATGTATGTAAAGTGTATGTGAATGGTGACAGCAGTGGGGGTCCCTTCATTCCCCTCAGACCTGGCCATGTGTCCCACAGACTCCCCGTGGTCAGTCTCCGGGTTTCTGTGACCATCCTGGAAACTGCTCTGCCCACGTGTGCCTCGGGTCCTGCAGAACCGACTCACGTGGGGACCTGGACTCACACAGCAACCTGGAAGTCAGTGTGCAGGCCCTTCAGCGCCAGTGCCACCGCCCCTTGGGGAAATAGCTCAGACATCGGCCGCCCGCCAAGCTCAGAACTCCCTGCAGTGTGGAGTTCCAAGCGTCCCAGTGGTGACAGTCAACGTGTGGATCCCTGTATGGCTTCCCCTACCTGGGCCAGGGTCCCGGCCTCTCCCAGACCAACTGCTCTGTGGCTCTATGTCAGCTGCTGGGGACAGAAACCAGCACCTCATGTCGTCATTTTATTATGTGTCATGAAGGGAAGACACTGCATAACTATAGGTAAATACCTGCATTTCATACATTTTATCTACCTACTGTTTCATACATTTTCTGAGAAGATACATATTTATGTATATGTTAATTGTAAGATAGTTTACATCATACATATTCTCTAGACCAGTAATTTAATGGTGTATTTCTCTTGCTCTCTTTTCCATCCCCAGAGGTTGCCTGTCCACCTGCCTGTATTCTTTCTTCCTTTCTCATCCAGAGGAAAAATTGTGTGTGCTTATCCCACCTGTAATAGTCATTACTTGTAATATATATAAAATATATGTTATAGATATACACACAATCTACTCAAGTTATAATATATACAATATATGTGTGTCTATATCTATATATATTTATGTTTAATAAGTGAAATAATCTGCATTTATTGATGGGTCATATAAATTTTATTACTGCATTAAACATAAAGGGGCCATGTTATTTTTTTCTTTCTTTTATCAGCACGGCTGTTGTCTTAATTACAGATGTGTTCCCTGACATTGAAATATTCTCTGAAGAAAATGCACATGCGTATCTCTTTCGATAAATATGATATACGACTTAACATTTTCTTAAAGTATGTGTTTATTCATAATTTTATAATTGAAATGATTCATTCATATACTTAAATCATTTTATATTTATTTCCCAATATTCATAGATGTGCTTCTTTATATGCAAGTTAAATAAGAAAACATAGCCTCTCAGTGAAACACGCTAATTGGTTATAACCAAACAGGTGTTTGCTCCTTCCCAGGAACACACTATATTTATATAGACTTACGTGAGGTATTATTTCAACTATGACTTTACTTTTTTGTTCCTTTATGTGTTGAAATGAATTTGCACATAAAAGGCAGAGAGCTTGGTATATTAGATAATTTACTGTCTCAGAAGCTAGCAATTTTAAGATTTTAGGAAGCAGGGAAGAATATTGAGTAAATACAACAGTTTTTATAAACTGCCACGAATCTTTGTGAGCACATCAGGATTCATCTTTGATGACTAGGTATTTTTACAATGTGCATTTTCTAGAAGTGTGGTAATTGACATTCTTATGTTCAGTACCCATCATAGAACTTTTTAATTCTCTTGTTCAAAAGCAAACAGAAATGCATCATCCCTAAAATGACATAGGTTTATGAGGGAGTATGACAGACACGTGACATAGGCCTGTCACATCAGCTGTCATTTCCTTCCATGCACCGACATGAAGTAGACAAAACCTGGAAGAACCGCTCGCTCCATTTTTTAAAACACAGAATTGCTGTGGACATTTGGACTCTGCAGAAACGCCCTGGGGATTATACATCTGTCTGTAGAATCACATTCTTCTGGTTTAGTATCATTTTACTTCACGCAAAATAATCTGAAAATGTTGAAAAATGGCTGCTTTGAAATGTTTCCTTGCCAGCTTTTCAAGGCCTTATATGAACAACTTCCAAATTTTGCAAGTTTTTTGAGATTAAGCGCACTGAGAAGAACATTTACTCTCTGACACACACACACAGACAGGAAATGAACATCCAAAAAAAAAAAAAGAACAAATCACTTTTTTCCATATTGTGAGGAAATAGGCTATTTTGTGTTTCCTGGGGCTTTAAAATGAGTAGTGTCAATCTCAAAATATTTTAGTCTATTATCACCAATGCTGGCTTTGTAAACTTATTAGGAAACCGTCTAAGGCAGCAATTTTCAACCAGTGTGCTGCAAGAATTTTTAAACATGCAGTACCTGACATTTTAGTCAGGGGCACTGACCCCTTTCCCCTTAGAGTGTCAAATAAAAAATGACAGCAGCCAGCCCAACGATAGCCGTCTGGTGTGAATGACTCAAAATTACACCTATTTTTTGTCAGATCGGCAAAAAATACATTTTTTGATGTGCCGCAGCATTTAGGTAGGTAGTTTCTGTGTGCGGTGAGACAGCAAAGGTTGAGCATCGCTTGCGGAAGGCAATCTGTGCTCACTCAGAGTGTTGGTGAGGGCTGGTGAGGCTGGCAAAGGTATTCTGCAACAAAACCCGAGTGCAAGTGCGCTTTTGCCCGTCTCCGGAAAATACAGGTTCATACTGGGTTTTTCAGTCCATTCGACTTGCAAGGGAATGCAGATCAGGAGGAGGGAGAACCGTGGGACTGTCCTCTCTCCTGCGCCGTGAGGGGCCTTTCAAGAGCAGCTGTCCCCCGAAGGCCCGGGCGCGCTCCCTGCTCCCGGGGCCCCTCGCCCTCGCGCTTCCAGCAGGCACATGCAGGGCATTCTGCTGCTGCTGGTCCCTGGGTCCTTAGCTCCCCACTAATGTTTCCCTTATTCCTGTGCCGACTCTTAAAATAACATCTTTTTAAATGCCTCTTCAATGGCTCCTTTAGGAAATTATCTATTCATTTTGGGCCAAGAACAACATAATGCGCATTAGGTGGCAGGATTCTATATATGGCAACACAAAAAAATCCCTTATGCCTAGCCAATAACGGAAGCCTCTAGGCTGGGCATATTGAGTCCTAATAAAAAAAAAATATATGCATTTAATAAAACTAAAAGTCACCGATGAAGTTAAGCTCTCACACTCGGAATGTTTGTTGACCTTTTCCCAACCATCCCATACTTTTCCAGTGCACTAAATGCAAAAAAAATGAGATGGAGAATAAAAGAGGTATTTTAAAATAACGTATTATTCACTTCTTGTGATGTAACTTGAAATATTGGTGTTGGGTGCCTTGACCTTCAGCTACCTAACCCAAGCACGGTTGTTTGAATTGCTTTGATTTTTAAGAAAAGTGTCGCTGTGGCCTCTCCCTTTGACAGAGGGAGACATGGCTGGAGGTCAATGCAATCACAATAAATTTTGAACCTGAGTTTCACTGCCAAGGCTGATGGAGGCCATTGGGAAAGGAAAATATTTGAACCTGCATTTACCAGCTCTGTCCCTGGCTACACCAATGCCATTATGACCCAGAAATGGCAATGTCATAACAGAGCTGAACAAAAACTATGCAATGAATATTAGCCACAGAACATAATCTTTGTTGAAAACTTAAATAATGAAGTATATTACGGTCATTCCCCAGGGTATACATATCACAGTATTTTTTTTCAACAGAAAACAGGTACTAATTAGAATTTCAAGATTATGAGCAATAAAACTGATTTTTCATGGACTAACACACATATTTTGTTATTAAAATTTCCAACTTAATTGGAATCACACAGGTGATATATAAATGTTATTGTTTACAAAGAATCATACATTTCCTCTGAATTTAGAGTGGAAATATTTAGCTAGAATTTTAAGTAAGTTCTCTAATGATCCTATCGTGTGTCTGTCATTAGAGACTGTGTCTATAATTAAAGTGTATTTGATTGTCTTAATAAAGTAATTGATTTGTTAGAACACATTATGAATTGGATATATCTATTAACCAATCAAGCAAATTGTTGGCATTGTGTAGAGGCAGTTTAATTTGTCTGGTGCGGGTAAACTAAGTGGGAAGCATAAAAGCCTACTGTAGGAATTCAAGCCCATACCAGCCAAGGGGCTAAAATTATGACACACCACACCCACACCTTTGTCACTTATTTTTAGAGACAACCTTCCATGGGGTTTACAGGTAGTTATATACATATTTTTAGAAAATGGTGATAATAATTTCTTTATGTGATTTCATTTTGTCAACTCTCTTTCTTATTGTCACTACAAATCAAAATTTCAGATGCTATTGAATCAAAAAGATTTGAACCTGGGGGACTCAAATGACCATTTAAAGCTATTCCCTTCAACCTATTATATTCTCTTAACCTTTAATTGTTTGAAAAATGATGTAAAGCCTCCAATATTTATAATAGACATCTAAATATGTCATTCAAATAGTTGACATGATCATATTCTATAATTGCTGGTAAATTCTGACATACTAAAATAAAATAGTGCAATATTCCTCTACTTCTAACTGGAGTTTTCATATATACAAGTCGATATGCAGGAGTTGGTTTACTGGCTCATCCCACATACCCCACCCCCCGCGACACAGCTGGCACCCAGAGCTGCAGCTCTGTAACCCTCCTCCTGCCAGGCCCAGCACCAGCAGGCAAGCCAATCATCACCGCCCATCCAGAATGAATGAGCAGGGAAGCTGATTCGGTCTCTGCCCAAGGGGATTTCCCCTCAGCGCTGGCTCTCAGCATCACCGCTGCAAGACACTGTGTCCCAACAGCAATTCCGGGTGTTCACTAACATTTGAAGACAAAGCTGGAACCACTAAGAAATGGATGGGTGTGCATGTCCATTGTGAGACAGACTTAGGGACCCCCTTTATTACCTAATCCTCATTTGCCCCTATTCATGTTGTCCCCAACAGAGTGTGGTGGCTACTTTGTGTCACTAGAGACCAATGTCCATTCATGTCTTGCGTACACTAGCCCTCGAATATGTAATTTACTTTCCCCAGCATAGGGTTATATGGTCAAAAGATCATAGTGCTTCTCGGAGGAAGACTTCCGCATACCCTTCTGTGTTAAATTGTAACACGAGCTTAAATCCGTTCAATCCCCACTTACTTGGCTCGCGGTCAGACTTTTTTCCTAACCCAGTCTCAGCCCAGGGTATTCCTCCAAGCCTTTGTCCTCCCTCTTCTTCATTCTGCCTGCCCCTCATTTCCCATGATGGTCTCCTTTCTGAAACAGAAACTTATCTCAAACTGGGAATCATAAAATCTTTTACTGGCTTTTCATGATTCTGTAAAAATAGTCAAGGTTCCTGGCGCACGTATTAGAACCTGCTCGACCACCTCCCCGGTAGCTTTGGTCCTGACTCTCAGTTTATACTCTGCTCCCCACGCAGATTATATTCCTTCCGAGTCCTTAACACACCAAGACATTGAGCATCCATCCTTGCTTCTTCTTGCTGAACGTCTCCTTGTTCACCCTTTCAGGTAACTCAGGGTGAGAAACCCTCCCTATAGCACACCAGACAAAATCACACCGTCTGATAATGTCACTGCCGCTCCTCCTGGGCTGCAGTTTGTAGGAAAGCAGAGGAGTGCCGATCACATTAACATTTTCTCACCAGTCTACAGCAGCGAGACTACTCTGGAGTGGCCTGTTTTTAATTTCAAATTTGAAACAATAAATACATTAATCAATCCAATCATGTGTTTTAATGGTATGGCAGGGGCATTTATCAGGCAGTTTCAGTTTTCACATTCTTGTGCAATTTTTCTTCTCAAAATTATTTGTCATTTCTGCCTTGCTTTTCAACTCCATAATAATACCATTTCATAACTGGGAGGAAAACTATGCCAAATGACTTCCTTGAAGCGTACCCTAAGGTATTTACAGTTCTAAGCCATTTTAGCAATTGTAGCTCCGGCTTTCTAAGAATATAGTTGATACTGCCACACTAAGTATTTTTCCCCTGGAAAAACAAAATGGGAAGTAAAAATGTATGTTTCCTTTGACTATAAACAAAATATCATTTTCAGTAAACCTTTGCCTTCTTTATTCACTGTTTTTTCTATGCATTTGTCAGGATTCAATATTTCATAGCATCTTTGTACTTGAGAGACTGAGTGATAATAAATTCAGGGTTTGTGTGGCTATAAATAACAGGATGATTTCATGGACAAAGTACTCAAATAAGGTTTAAAAATTTCTCCATTTGACTCTATTAAATGTCGCTAGATGTTAAAATAGCACAACAAAACAACAAAACTGTAAAATATTCTTTGACTCTAATTTGGAATAGTAGTTAAATCCTTGTCCTAAAAATGACATCTTGGTAGGAACTGCAGCATTTTCAAAGATTGTACATGGTGTGGGGTGTCATTCATGGTTACTCTTATCAACCTGCAGTTAGGTGCTTACCAGATATAGGGCACAGGTGAATGTGTTTCTACAATGTACTTAAAAGGACGCCTGCCCAGTGGTCAGCTAATCCCTAAATTTATAACCCCCTTTACTGTGAACTTCAAATCATCTTTACAATTACCATGCTTTAGAGATACGAAGCTCACAGAAATCTTATATTTCTTCATGTTTTGATTAAATTCACAGCCATGTTTTGGGGATGCAGTTATAGGCTTTGGTTTCATGGAAACAAGAGTGGCTTGAGTCCATGGTAACCTCTTAGAGGAAGGAAAAGCCATTGGAGGGAGTATTTTAAGGAGACAAGAAGCAGGACCTGACCTACATCTTAGAAGAATCTCTCTGGCTCTCCCATCGAATGTAGATGGAAGGACAAAAGGCAAAGTCTGAAACACAGATATCCGTACACACTCTATTGCAACGAGTCATCTAAAATACACCGGCAGTGTGAACCAGGTCGACCATGGTGGAAGTTTTGAGTAGCGATGACATTCTGAAAACTATGGAGACAGAGATGCCATGATCTGTTGCTGGGGTGATTCACTGTGGGGTGAAAGAAAAAGAGGTGATAAGGATAACTCCAAAATATTTCCCCAAACAAATGGAAGAACGGATTTGCCAGATAGGGTAATCCTGATAGTGGGGAAAGGGCAGCAATTGAGGACAATTTTTATTTTTGCTATGTTAGTGTTGATATCGTTACATGAAATCTAATACGGAAGTCATGGAGACACCTAGAGTGGAAAGGAAAATCAGGGCTAAGGATATAAATGTGAAAATTGTTACATATAGTGAAGTTATGTCCTATATAGTCACTCACAAAGCATCATCCAATTCCTTTTTATGCATCAACTATCATTTATCCATGCGTCCATCACCCTCCAAAATGCCATGACTGTGAGTTGGCCCTCATAGTATCTGATCTACAGTAACAGATTCTTCCTCTGCTTTCATGTTTGTGATCTCGTGTAATCCAACTTAACTTCCATGCAGCCACCCTATTTATCCTTCTAAAGCAGAAGTTTAACCGTGTTGTATCTGGACCCCTTAGAATCCTTTATTAGTTTCCCACCACGCTTGGATAAAATTGAAAAGTCTACAGAAATTTCAAGTGCTCTCAGCCTGAAAGTGTATTAAGCTCCAACAGTATTAACATCATCACTGCCATGGTCAGAGGTGCTCTGACCCAAGGGAAGGCGCTGAAGGCCCCAGACCTCAGAGGAGTTTAAGTTCCTTGGTGATATCAATGGGCAGTCAAGGTTGAGACCCATCATCTCAGGCTTAGGTGAAAGCTTTTCGTAACTGAGCCCCGACCCTGCGAAGCTCAGGCACCATCACTGCTTCCTCAAATCCGTCCCTGTCCCAACCTCGACGAGCTCCCTCATTCACACACATGTACTTTCTTCATCTGAGAAAATTCCTTTTCCTGTTTTTACCCAGTGGACTCTTCCCTGCCAGGGCCCCTCCCCTATTCCCTGTCCTCTCACTAGCCCCCCCCGGCACATGCCCACTGGCCCCTAAACTACCACCCACCTACTGCAGGTATTTTTTCCACATGCATTTTAAGTCCTTTGAGGATCGCAGATTCTTGTCTTGTTGTCGTCAGCCTGTAGGATGATATCACACACAGAGTAAGTGCTTGTAACAGATGACGCAATGCCTCCCTTCCCGAAGACGTCTACTAGGTCATGTGAATGTCACCTTACATAGCAAAGGGGGCCTGGCAGATGTGACTGCATTTAGACCTTGTGACGGGGACCATCCAGGTGGGCACAGCGGGATCAGAAGGGTCGTTGTTACAGAGAGACAGAAGAGTCAGGGTCAAACTTTGGTGTACTGATGGCAGCAGAGTTGGAGAGGTACGGGTAAGGGACAAGCAAGCCAGGAACGGGAAGCTGAGACAGGTGAGGAAATAGATTGTTTCCCTTGAGACTCCAGAAGGCGCCAGCCCCCAAGCACCCTGACTTTTGTTCCATAAGACCCGTTTCAAACTCCTGACCTTTAGAAGTCTAAGATATATTTCTGTTGTTTCAGCCACCAAGCTCGTAGTGATTTTATACGCCAGAACCAATAGGGAACTAAGACAGTGCTGAAAAAGGTTTGTGGGGTTGATTAATGTTCTACTTGTTTCATCCCTTCCATGATGTTTCCCGGGCCCTTTTCTCCTGGCAGTAATTAC
>PVJI01028096.1:0-16910 GCA_004026765.1 Micronycteris hirsuta
ATCCAGACAAAAACCAGAGTGGTTCTGGAAGGTTCATGAGCAGATTATGTAGAATTCTGGGTCAATTCAGGGAGACATTGGATTATGCATCTGTAGTAGCATAAGTCTCATTCAGGTTTACAGAGTCACCATAAGTCATCTGGCTGTCTTATGTACCTAATTTTATGCCATCTTTTATATGACATGCAATAAATAAGTAGGCATGTATTCTATGTTTAATCAATACAGAAGTTATTGTAAGTTTGGTATTTTATACTAGCAGTATTTTCTGAAATAGTTTTTCAAGATAAATGATGGGACTTTGCCTTTTGACCAAGATGGAGTAAGGGGCCACATTTACCACTTCCCCCCCTCTCCACTCAACCGAAAGAACCAAAAATAGACAAAATATGTGAAGTAGCAGTTGGTAAAACAATACTAGACAATGAAGGACAGTGACCACTGAGAGGCAGGAAACAAGGAAATAAGCCCTATGACTTCTGAGCTTATTGATATCAGAGAGTTTCCAGGCCACAGCACAGAAAGAAGTGGCTTGTGCAGAGCCTATTGGATTCTCTGAATTGTGAAGGCAGAACTAAGAGTCCAAGGGGACAAAGACAGCTAGAGTTTTCAGCTTAGAGTAACAGAGAGGAAAGAGTCGCACTGAGAGAGAACTCGAGATCTGCAAAGGGTCCCACTCAAGTATTCGCCTGCGTACTGACCAGCACGTACCTGTGAGGGAAGCACTTGAAGTCAGACAAAGACCCTGACAGGATGAGTGGCAGCAGCGCCTGGGCTCACACGGGCCGGGAGTCATGCTTGTTCTCCGAGCCAGACTGACAAGCCTCAAGATGCGTGGACCTTTGTGCGGAAGACACAGGCGTCTTGCCTCAGTGGTTAGAAATAATTAGCCCTAGATTGAGCACTGTTCTGAAAGATCTGAAAGGATCAAATTCTTTCCAGATAACTGTCTCCCAGAACAAATTTCTAAAATACAAAAATATCCATTACCCAGGTAGGTAAAATACAAAATGTCTGGCATCCAATAAGAAATTATCAGGCATCAGCCCAGCTGGTGTAGCTCAGTGGATTGAGTGTGGCCTGGGAACCAGAGGGTCCCGGTTCTATTCTCAGTCAGGGCACATGCCTGGGTTGCGGGCCAAGTCCCCAGTGAGGGCCATGTGAGAGGCAACCATACATTGCTCTTTCTCTCCCTCTCTTTCTCCCTCCCTTCTCCTCTCTCTAAAAATAAATAAATAAAATCTTAAAAAAAAAAAAATAAATTACCAGGCATCAAAAAGAAGCAGGAGAGAAACCCATAATTCGGATGTAAATCAATAAGTAAACCAAAAGTGACCCAATATGTATGTGACTAGAGTTTCTGAAAAAGGCAAAGGACATAACAAGTATTTTATGAAATAATGGCCAGAAACACCACCAATTTGATGAAAACTCCAAGCCCACAGATCCAAGAATATCATCAAAACTCAGCACAATGAATAGGAAGAAAACTACACCAACTCACATCATAACCACATTGCTTGAAACCAGTGATAAAGAGAAAATCGTAAAAGTGGCCAAAAAACAGCCCTGGCTGGTGTGGCTCAGTTGGCTGGAGCTGCTGTCCCATGAACTGAAGGGTTGCAGGTTTCAATTCTCGGTCAGGGCACATGCCTGGGTTGCAGGTTCATCCCCAGTTGGGGTGCATATGGGGGGCAGCCAAGCGATGTTTCTCTCCCACATTGATGTTTCTCTTTCTCTCCCTTCCTTTCCCTCTCTGTAAAATCAATGAGCATATCTTTGGGTGAGGATGAAAAAACAACCAGAAAACAAATGTTACATTCAGAGGAACCAAGTTAAGGAAGACAGATTTATCACTGCTAATGATACAGTCAAGAAGGCAGTGGAGTAACATCTTTAAAGTACTAAAAGAAAAATAAAAACTTTCAACCTAGAAAAATAGAAACTCAACAAAAATATTTTTCAAAAACCTGAAATAAAGTCTTTTTCAGACATTCAAAAGCTGAAGCAGTTCATTGCAGGCAGGGCCACACTGCTGATTGTGGTACAGTAGGTAGTTCAGGCAAAAGCAAGATGATGCCAGATGAAAATGTGGATCTGCACAAAGAATAGAGGTAGAGTACTAGAAACAGTGACATATAAGGTATTTTTCTAATTGATGTGATTTTATAGATCAGTTAAAAAGCAAACTGGTTATTTTAAACAGAAATAATAATCGCATACCTGCAGTCTGAAGCACGTGTGTAAAACACCTGACAGCAGCAGCACCGGGATGGAGGGGGCAGAGTCACACTGGCGAGGCTCTCGCACAGCCTCTTGGGTGTGCGCTGCCATCGGCTGTGTGTACTGCAGACCCTAACACAACCGGGAAAATAACAGAACAAAGAGTAACATCAAATAAGCCAATGAAGGAAATGAAATAAAATCATAAGAAATATTTAGTTTATACAAAGAAGGGGAAAATAAAACAAAGAATAATGGAACACATAAAAACAAATGACAAGATGGCAGATTTAAGCCTAATCATATCGAAAATCAAATTAAATGTAAATGGTCTAACTACTTTAATTAATAGGGAAAGAGTGCTATATTGCATAAAACAAGACCAAACTACAAGCCACCATCAAGTAATGCACCTGGAACATGACACAATTATTTGAAAGTAAAAGGATGAAAAAATATCCTATGATAGCACCAACCAAAAGAAAGATGGAGTAGCTATATTAATATCATAAAAGTGAGAAAAGATAATAGTAGAAGTAAAGAAGGTCATTTTATAAAGATAAAGAGATCAACTAATTAAGAGGCTCTGAAAAACCTCAAAGAGTTATATACTTAATGTCAGACCTTCAAAACAGATGAAGCTAGAAATTCATGAAGAAATAGATATCCACAATTATAGGGGATTTTGATGCCTACCCTCTACATAAATGAAAGTACAAGTCAATCGTAAAGCCTTAAGGATCTAAAAGTTGAAACAGCAACATCAATTAATTTAACCTAATTGATGTTTACAGAACACTCCAAAAACAGCAGAATACACATTCTTTTCAAGTGCATAGAGAACACTTTCAAAATAGACCCTCTTCTGGACCATAAAACAAGGCTTAATCAATTTAGAAGAATTTCGATTATAGAAAAAATGCCATACCACAATAGAATTAAATTAAAAATCAGTAACACAAAGAACTCAAGACCATCATTCAACAGAAAGTAAATAACACACTGCTATGTGTATTAATTAGTTTTATAATTAATGATGCAATTATGTAATTAATTATGCCAGCACATGACTCACACTGGGCTACGCACTGAGGTTGTCAGAGAATGGAACAGAAAGGGTATCATCCTCATGGAAAGTTTAAGTTATAGTGGAGTAGGCCAACAATGCACGGAGGTCATTAAGTGGAATGAAAAAATAAAGCAGGATAGAGAGAGATCAGGAAGGCTTGGATGTGGTAATGACATTAGATGGGGTGGTCAGAGGAGACTTCTCGGGAGGTACATGGTGAGCTAAGAGCTGAATAACAATGCTAAGCGAAATAAGTCAATCAGAAAAAGTTAAGAACCATATGATTTCACTCACATGTGGGATATAAAACAGAAACTCATAGACACTGACAGACAACAGAAAAGTGGTTACAAGAAGGAAGGCAGCGGGGTTAAGGGTAAAGGGGGCCAAATATATGGTGGCAGAATATGACTGACTTCAGGTAGTGAGCACACAATGCAATATACAGATCATGTATCATAAAAATGTACAGTTGAAACCTATATGACTGTATTAACCAATGTCACCCCAATAAATTTAATTTTTAAAAAAGAGAGGAAGCCAGCTTTGTGAATGTGAGGGGGAAGGCAGAGCAGCCGATGTCGGGTGCTTGTGCTCTGGAGTCTACTCTGAGAGAAACAGGTGTGGTGGCAGAGGGGTGTGAAAGGCAGATGGCAGATAAGGAATCGGAATAACACAAAGAAGCTTTGGTCAAATTGATGACACCCATGCATGACTTTAATTTTACCTGTAATGTCAGGTGAGGAACTTAAAGCAACCCTCCTTGAACTTGGAGCTGTGGAAACTTTAACTAAACTGCTCACCCATGAAGAGAAAATTGTAAGAAGAAATGCTACTATGATAATTGGAATCCTGGCTTCTAATAGTAAGTATCAACTTTTTAAAATAAATCTCATATAATGCCTTATCTTTCTTTTAAGTTTAATGTTAAGGGATTTATTTTAATTTTATTTAAACTGACTTTAATAGCTTTTTAATTAAAAAAAATTGATGTTGTTCAAGTACAGCTGTCTCCATTCCCCCCCCCCCGCAACTCCTCCCCACCCCATCTATCCCCACCTCCCCCTGCAATCCTATCCCCCTTTGGCTTTGTTCATGGGTCCTTTATACATATTCCTTTTGACCCTTCCCCTTTTTCCCTCCATAATCCTCCTCCTCCCTCTCCTCTGATTACTATCAGTTTGTTCTTTATTTCAATGTCTCTGGTTATATTTTGCTTGCTTGTTTGTTTTGTTGATTAGGTTCCACTTACAGGTGAGATCACATGGTATTTGTCTTTTACCTCCTGGCTTATTTCACTTAGCACAATGCTCTCCAGATCTAACCATGCTGTCATGAAGGGTAGGAGCTCACCTTCTTTCTTTCTGCTTAGCAGTACTCCATTGTGTAAATGAACCAGTTTTTTGATCCATTCATTTACTGATGGGCGTTTAGGATGTTCCCAGCACTTGGCTATTATAGATTGTGCTGCTATGAACATTGGGGTGCATAGGTTATTTTGAATTGGTGTTTCAGGGCTCTTAGGGTATAATCCCAGCAGTGGAATTGCCAGGTCAAAAGGCACTTCCATTTTTAGTTTTTGAGGAAGTTTCATATTGTTTTCCACAGTGGCTGTACGAGTCTGCACTCCCACCAACAATGCACTAGCGTTCCCGTTTCTCCACAACATCACCAGCAGTTGTTGTACATTGATTTGTTTATGATGACCATTCTAACCAATGGGAAGTGGCATCTTGTTGTGGTTTTAATTTACATCTCTCTGAATGACTGGTGATGCTGAGCATCACCAACCTGGATTGTGATAACATCAGTCAATATTTATGTAGCAGTTATAATGTGCCAGGCATTGTTCTACATACTGTTTATGTGTTGAACCATTTCATGAGATCGGCACTATTATTTCCTTTTCATATGAGGCATCTGAAGGCACAGAGAAGTTAAATAAGGTTGTCTGTATACTAATTCTGCCATATTGAAGGTGCCATACTGAATGTATTGATAGCCAAAAAAGGGAAAATTAAAAGTTTTCTTATGTTTTATTCTGTTTATACACCAAAGAATGTAAGAACCAAAGGAGCTTTATAACACCTCTTGTACAACTTCTCATTTTAAAAATAGGAAAGCAGCATGGAATTACCCCCAAAATTAAATATGGAACTGCTTTGTGACCCAGTGGTTCCACTTCTGGGAATTTATCAGAAGAAACCTGAAACACTAATTTGAAAGAACATAAGCACCTCTATGCTCATTGCAGCATTAATTACAATAGCCAAGGTTTGGAAGCAGCCCAAGTGTCCATCAGCAGATGAGTGGATAAAACAATGATGGGACATTTACACAATGGAATACTACTTATTCATAAAAATAAGAAAAATTTTCTCTTTGTGAAAGCAGCATGGATGGACCTGAAGAATATTATGCTAAGTGAAATAAGCAGTCAGAGAAAGACAAAGACCATATGATTTTACTCATATGTGGAATCTAATAAACAAATTGAACTACTCAACAAAATAGAGACAAACTCATAGAGAGTAGGCTGACAGCTGTGGTGTGGGGGTGGTTAGGGGGTGGAAGGAATGAGCGAAAATGAAAAAGAACTCATGGACACAGATCACAGTGTGGTGATTGCAGGGGGAGGGTGGTGGATGGAGGTGAAAAAGGTATAAAGGCAATAAATGGTAATGGAAAAAATACAATAGAAAATAAACTAATAATAATAATAATAATAGGAATTATCCCTAAAGGATTAGGTTCCTTGCCCAAAGTCATGCAGGTGATTATTAGCAGAATTTAGATTAGAGCTGGAATTAGAACTGTGCTCTCTGACTCATAGTTGAGTAAACTTTCTATCCACCAAATCTTTCATGATGCTTAACATCAGTGTGCCTTCTAAGTCAGGTTGTCCTTCTAAATGGTATTGGGGAAAATGCATCTCGTTTGGAAAGGAGAATTATAATTTCCTTTTTATACTTATATTTTCTAATGTAATGTCTAGGTCTCTATGATTTTTTTTCCAGCTTACTTTGTTTTTCTATTATTCATTTTATTTTGTATTCTTATCTTGTAATATATGAGTTTAAAGTCTGTGAAACCCTCCAAATTGGTTGTGAAATTTTTCTGAGCAGATTTATAAATTGAATTTCATAAATTTTAAAGAATTCTCTGGCCCCAAAATATAAAGAATTATTGTTCCATTTGGGTATTAAGTGAGATAACCCTCTTACACCCGCCAAACCACACTCTGCAAGGTGCTGGGTTGGCTGTAACCAGTGCGAGGAAAGCTTTGCTGCCTTCAAGGTCTCCACTGAGGGCTTGAGTCTCAGGTATGCCGAATGAACTTATAAGAGCTTTCTTTTGAGTCTATGATTTGGGTGGGGAAAAAAAAAAAACACTTTTGGGATTAACCGAACTGATTTTCTGTTTGAACTGAGGACATGGATAAAACAAGTGGTGTCAACTGCTTGTGAAGTTTTTTTTTTTTTGTCAAGAGATCCAACCCATTAACTCCTATTTCTTCACAGTTCACACATGTCCATGGGAACTTGGAACAAAGAATGAGCAACTAGTCATTTGACCTAAATGAAAAGTCATGTTTCCAGAATAATCTGTAAATAAATGCACCTCTGAAGCTACACAGTTAATTCATCATCTTTGGTCATTCTTTAAAAAAAAAATTATCATGATTATTATTATTTTTAGAGAAAGAGAAATGGAGGGAGAAAGAGAGGGAGAGAAACATGAATGTGCTAGAGAAACATTGATTTTTCACCACCCCCCCCCAACTGAGAACCTGGCCCACAATCCAGGCGTATACCCTGACTGGGAATCGAACTGACGACCTTTTGGTTCACAGGCCGGCTGTCAACCCCCTGAGCCACAACAGCCAGGCATCTTTGGTCATTTTTTTTAATGCTGCTTCTTCAGAAATTTGTATCTTCATACGGTTTTTATGCATTCAATAATACCACTATGTTCATAGTGGATGAACCAACAGAATGTTCCAACAGAATTCCAGCTTCTAAAAGAATTGCCATGAGAACCATCTTTCTCTTTGGAAGTTGTAAACAAATTCTTTCTCCTCCTCCTCCTAGTTCTAGAGTGGTTGAGCTATGTGCCTATGCTAAGCCTAGGCCATTTGAGACAGGAACTTAAATTACTGTGTTAAACATTTTTAATAAAATGAAGCTGTTGTCTTCTTTTACCTGACAGTTGTGTTTAGTTCGATAAGGTCACATAACAGAGACGCATTTAATGAAGTCAGGTAAAGAGAGATTTCATCAGGATCCTTGTGAGGTGAACTAACGTTTGAAGCAAAGACTTCACTTAAGGAAATCTGAAGATCTTGCCATCTTAGGAAAAGGTTGATGTAAAAGAGTATACAAGGTCAAAGATAAATTAGATGGTCAATATTATGTAACCAAAAAATTGTAAATAAGAATGCAGTTAAAACAGATTGCATGAAGGTATTGTATTGGCAAAAAAATTCATTTTGTTTTTTCCATAAGATGGCTCTACTAGTACTTAGTTTTCTTTAACGTCATTTGAAACAATTTTGTTAGATTGTATTGCGAGAGTTGTCATATAAGTGTGTATTTTTTTTTAATTATCAAAATTGATGAATTTTTGTGAAGCCTTTCTAGTATTGAAGATGGAAGAAGATGTGCAACAATTTGGGGGCATTATGCTTTATTATTTCAAGAAACGTAAAAACTCAAATGCAAAAATAAGATTTGTGCAATGTATGGAGAAGGTGCTGTGACTGATCGAACATGTCAAAAGTGATTTGTGAAGTTTCTTGGTACTATTGACATTTTGGCCAAACAATTGTTTGCTGTGGGGCTGACTTATGCATTGGAAGATGTTTAGCAGCACCCCTGGCCTCCAACCACTAGAAGCTAACAGTGGGAGATAGCCGACATACTCAAAATATCCAGATCAATAAAGTTATCGGTGGAAATGAAAAACGTGTCTTTTATTTTATGGAAAAAAACTAAATGGGCTTTTTGGCCAACCCAACACTCCAGGAAGTAAGGTGCTGGCAGTTGTGCAACAACCTAAAATTGAAGGTGTTACACTGTTTAGCTGGAACATGTTTGTGTGACCCAACTACAAGTTGGAGTTTCTATTCAGATGCCATACCAGAGTATTCTCTGTTGAGAAAGAAGGGGACAGAGATCAACATTGTGTTTAAAGTGATGGAAGTAGCAATTTATCCATTATTTTTACTGAATTAACTTCAAGAAAAGAAAGGTTCTTTGAATAATCTGATGTCAAAAAGAAGAATAGGAAATCGATCAAGGATGCCGTCAGTTTACAATGGAATCTGCATTGTCCACTGAGCCATAAGGAAATGGTTTAGTGGGTGGATCTACGAGATCTGTTGTTGAACAGATTTGGGCCAAACCCATATTTAGAAGGGAATTTCATGGCACAGAGAATCTCTGATGACAGCTTTCAGCTCGTTTGAGCAGACCAAGGCATGGTGTCACACACAATGCCACAAGGTGGGCTCTCCCTGGGGGAGCAGATCCTCCCTGCAGAGCAGTAAGAGGAGCAGAGAGTGCATGCACAGAGCATGAATCTTCTTCACCTTGTGGTCAGTGGTGCAGCAGAAACTTTGAACCACACGGGAGGTTGTTTTATGTGCTAACTGGGGAATGTACTTGGAGATCTAAAAGCCCAGAGATATTTTTCTTCTGCCATAAAAAAACAGGAGACCTTGGTGTGGACTTCACAAAAGTCATTCCAAGCAATACACACTGGACTCAGAAGAGAAAAGAATACCAAGAGATTCTTCCATGGGGTGCACATCTCTACAGTTTACTGGGACACTTGGAAGGATCTGAGTGTTGTGGAAGGCTATTATTTCTTAACCTGTGGAGGTAATTCATTTATTATAAATGAGTTTCAGCTATAAAATAATGTCCTCCACCTTGGGACACAACACTTCCCAGAAGCTCAATTATTCTTTCGTACTTCAAGCATATTCACATCCATACAGCTGGCTATAATTTTGCTGGCTCTGATTTAGCCATTTTGAACAGAAACAGCTAAGTTGAAGAACAGTCACTGTTAGGAACTGCCCTGCCTGGTTTCAGAAACTGTAACCCCCCCATGGCTAAGGCTGAGTGAGAGACTTTGGGACCATAAGCCACTAAGGAGACAAAGCTTATTTCCCTGGCAGGGGCACCACCTCTGCCCCTTTTATTTCACCCTGCTTGGCCCTGAGCACATGGCCTGTTAGGCAATGACAAGTAAGATTCCTCAAGAGAGGAACGACCTAAGACAGGCATGGTCACTAAGGCGCCCCCAGGGAAGCGCTTGGGGGGCTATAGAAAAAAGAGGTGATGGACCCTTGCCCCTTGGCTTTGACATAGCTTGAGTCCTCATTCTGTCTGTGAGAAGTCTCCTAATCTCTTGGCTGCCTAATTTCCCCTGCCTGATTTAAGCCTCAAACAATGACAGAGGGTGGTGCAAACCTGTGCTAGAAAGGGTGGGTTCCCCGGGGTAATCGGGCCTAAGAAAGAATACATAAAATCCTGTGAAACCTGCTTTGCTAAGAATGTCCTCAATTTTTTGCTAAGGGTCTAAGCATAAAATGAGTTTGTTTCCCAAAGTTTTATAGCCCTTTAGCTAACTGACCCTGACTCAGTGTAAGCCCTCATGGTTCTTTGTATGTTCTCTATTGTTTGATCCTTACTGCCTGACAATGATTGATGAACTTTACCTGTATTCCTGTGCAAATTGAACCCAATAAAAGCCCATTGAGGAAAAGGCTCCTGGTCCTTCTCCTTTGAGAGATTGGCCACCTTTCCTCCCCAAGCAGATCATGTCTTGGTAGATTTATTCTCATCCGAGGCAGATGGGGGGCTCTGTGGGCAAAGCTCCTCCACGATTCACATCCCTGAATCTAACATAAAAAGGTATCTAATAAAAGGCAAGAATGTCCAGAAATTAATAAGGAAGAATTCATCCTGCAACGATCTGCTTCAGCTGCTGCAAAGTGAAATTTTCCAAAATTCCGATAATGCTGATTTGGGCTTACAGACCAAGATAATTGACCAAGAAGGAAAATTACAAAACTAAAATAGCAGCTGTGCTTTATTTCTCAGAAAAGGGGGGTTAAGGGTGGCAAAAAGGAAGTAGGGGCATACCTGTCTTCTCTTATTTAGGCTTATATAAATAATAAAAAAGGAAATAGGACTCATGGACATGGACAACAGTGATTGCTGGGGTGAGGGAGGTATAAGGGGATTAAATGGTAATGGAAAAAGTATATAATAAAGATTATATTAAAAATCATACAAAAGTGAACTTTAAAAAATCAATATACTTATCTTGAAGCATTTTAGACATATTTGATAATAAAATAAAATGAAAACAAGATGTGTTGCCCTGGCCAGTGTGGTTCAGTGGGTTGGGCATTATCCCATAAAGAGAGAGATCATCAGTTTCACTCCCGGCCAGGGAGCAAACCTGGGTTGCAGGTTCGGTCCCTTGTAGGGGTGTACAAGAGGCAACCAATCTGCTTCCCTCTCACATCGATGTTTCTCTCCCTCTCTTTATCCTTCCCTTCCCCTCTCTCTAAAATAAATAAATAAATAAGTAAATAACTTCTTTTTTAAAAAAAAAAGAACAAGATGTATCAATCCAAAAAAGATTGAGGATCATTTTATGTGTATTCTGTATAAGTTTTCTTGAAATCAAGATTTAAAAACACCGTCCCAACAACAACAAAAAATTACTATTACATAATAAACAAGCATAGGACACAATAACTCAAACTTTTGTTATGTGTTCTAGGCACATTTTGCATATTTATGCTTTTTTTTTAGTGTTTTGGAAGGTAGTGTAAATAAATAGTTTAGTGATCACAGAACAGGGGCTAGAGTCTGCCTGGCGTCAGACCTGGGTGTGACACCGGGCCCACCATTTGCTTGCAGTGGGATTTTGAGCCTCAGTTTACTTATGGAACAGATCTCATATGGGACTATTCAACAGGCATGGCCATTACTGTTATTATTAATAAACATTAATATTTTGTTTCTTCTGTTGTAAACGATGTTAAAAAATTGTTAAGAGTTAGATGTCATGAATTCTGTTATTGCTCAGCTTGCTCCAGAAGGTAAATTGGCATTCTATACATATTTTAAAAAATGGAACATATGTATTTTTCACATTTGATTGCACTGCTTATTGAAAATAGTTTATGGAACACCAATTGTGAATTGTCATTAAAATCTCTCCAACCAAGGTGGGCTCCTCCCAAGATAGATTTGTAGAGCTTTGGTTTTCAAGGCATGCTTTAAAGTAATGGTTGAATAGGCATTTAGCAGGGTTGTGTTATTCGTTTTTGATATGCAGAAGAAGCAGTTACCCATGAGTTCGCTAGTCTTTGCCTAGCAAACATGTCTGCAGAGCACACCAGCAAAGTGCAAGTACTTGACCACGGCGGGTTAAAGCCTCTCATCAGACTGCTGAGCAGCCCAGACTCCGATGTGAAGAAGAATTCTATTGAGTGTGTTTACAACTTGGTCCAGGTAAGATTCATTCCTAAAAATGTGTTCTGACCAAAGCTGATTATAGAATTTGCTTTCCCATACATTAAAAAAAAAAAAAAAAGCTTAAAACGAACCAGTTTTGATTAATCAGTTCTTTTTGGTAATGTTTAGTAGTGATCTTTCAGAGATAAAATAAAGGAAGTTTGGTGTAAGTTTTTTTTTCTGTTTTCACATCCTATAAGTATTTACCTCCTATGAAAAGGCATTTTAGAAATGTATTTAAATTTTAAAAAAATAGAGTGGTTTACAAATTAAGGTGGGATTATTCTAGATAAAATGCATTTCTTCTGAAATAGGAAAATGAATATTCACATTGAACTAGCTTTAACCTAGACAATTACCTATTGATCTAATCTTGTGATCTAAGCACATTGGATATAATATATGCCCTGGTCCATGTACCAAGATTTTGGAACAGGCTTACGTATTGGGTTTGAAAGCCTAGTGAGCTGAGTGTGCTGAACAGAACTCACTGTTCACAATTGCAAGGTGTGACCTCACTGTGCTGCTTTCTCTTGTAATGGACACTGACCACCTGCTCCCTAATCTGTCTTGTCTGTCCTTGTCCCCCACCACTGCCCCACCTCCCAACCCAACATTCACACCATCACACCCTCAGCCCCTCAGCTCCCTGACGTGATGGACAGGCGCCTCTGCCTCTTTTCCTGCTCAGGTTCCTGAAAAATTTTCACACACATTTAATCAACTTTAGATCAATTGAAAATACAAAAACACCACTGCAAGTAGCCAGCAGCAGAGTATGAAAGGAAGAGATGGTGAAGAAGCAAAGGTGGGCAAGGGTACATTGAGAGGCAAACTGTCCAGACAAACAATGTAGAAAATGACCCAGTAGGCTCATGCCAAAGGCAGCAAAAGCATGCATTCCTGGCTTTAGCAGTCCTTGCCACTTGGCTGGGCACTTGGTAGTTTTATCCTTCATCCTCCCTACAAAAGACATCCTGAAGAAGCAGCTCAGCTTAGTTTCTCTACTCTGCTTACTTAAGGCTTACCCTTATCCAACAGTCCAAAATAGTCCTCCAAGCACGTTTGTGTTTTACATCCCAAAACTCTTTGCAGCCCTACTTCCCTATTTTTTTAATCAAACAGAACTGAAAAGACTTTACCTCCACTACTCTTCATAACAGAAGTACTAGTTAATAACAGTGCATTAATTTCCTAGGACCACAAACTGGGTGACTTCAAACAACAGGAATTTCTCCCCTCCCAGCTGTGGAGGTTGGAAGTCCGACACCAGGGCGTCAGCAGGGCCATGCTCCCTCTGGGACTCTGGGTAGAACTGTTCCTCGTCTCTGCTTCACCTCTGACAGCGGCCGTCACTCCTTAGGATCACTTGGTTTGCAGCTGCAGCACAGCAATCTCTCCCTCTGTCATTTCTCTCTCTTTTCATAAAGGCACCAATTTTATAAGGACACCATTGAGTACCCACCCTACTCCACTATGACCTTACTTACATTGACCATGACACTGTTTCCAAATAAGGTCACATTTTGAGGCACCGAAGGTTAGGACTTCAACCTATATTTTGGGAGGATACAATTGAACCCAAAACAAACAGAAACCTAAAATTTTTATGTCTAAAGGAAGCTGAATATTAGCAGTTGAAGGATGGACAGAGGAAAGTTAAGCTTTAAGTGGAGTTTTTTCCACCTTTACATGCCTTCATTTAAAATGTCAGAGTTTGGGACTTCTGGCCAAGATGGAGGCATAGGTAGATATATTTTGCTTCCTTGCACAACCAAAAGAAGGACAGCAACAAATTTAAAAACAAAAAATAACCAGAACTTCCAGAAAATCAAACTGTATGAAAGTCCAAAAACCAAGTAGTTAAAGAATAAACATTCACCCAGACCAGTAGGAGGGGACAGGCAGCCCAGGTGGAGAGGACTCGTGGGCAAGGCGGCAGCTGGAGGACCAGGTCTAATGAGGCGGTGGCTGGCAGAGCAGGCAAGGCACCGCCTGGCAGACCGGGCAGTCACACACTTGTGTATGGATAAACAGGGAGGAATACTGGGAAGCGAGACAGACCACACAACCTAGGGTTCCAGCACAGGGAAATAAAGCCTCAAAATCTCTGACTGAAAACACCTGTGGGGGTTGAGGCAGTGGGAGAAACTCCCAGCCTCACAGGAGAGTTCATTGGAGAGACCCACAGGGTCCTAGAACATACAAAAATCCAAGCAGGAATCAGCTTCAGAAGGGCCCAATTTTCTTGTGGGTAGTGGGGGAAGTGACTGAAAGCTGGCTGAGAGCTGAGAAAGCAGCACTGTACCCAGTAAAGCTATCATTTAGAATGGAAGGTCAGATAAAGTGCTTCCCAGATAAGGTCAAGTTGAAAGAGCCCATCATCACCAAGCCCTTATTACATGAAATGTTAAAGGTACTCACCTAAGAAAAAGAAGGAGGTAAAAAATATGAACAGTAAAATGACAACAAACTGACAACTATCAACAACCAAACCTAAAAAGCAAAACAAAAAAAATGAACTAAGCAAACAGCTAGAACAGGAACAGAATCACAGAAATGGAGATTACATGGAGGGTTATCAGTGGGCAAGGGGAGTGGGGGAGTGGTGGAAAAGGTACAGGGAATAAGACGCATAATTCGTAGATACGAAATAGACAGGGGGACGTTTAGAATAGTATAGGAAATGGAGAAGTCAAAGAATTTACATGTATGACCCATGTACGTGAACTAAGGGGTGGAAGTGATGGGGGGCAGAGGGTTTACAAGGTGGAGGGGAATAAAGGGGAGAAAAAAATGAGACAACTGTAAAGCATAATGCACAAAATATATTCAAAAAAGGGGGAAAATGTCAGAGTTTGGGAGATTTTCAGGGTATTTTGTCTTGTTTTCTCCACTGCTCAGTCTAACCGACCTCCCCCCGCCCCCCAACTCACACACGCAAAATTGCAGACACACAGTGCAGAGGAATTTGTCTAGCCTCTAATGACCCCTCAATATTGTAAATGTCTTAAATAAAGGTCATGTGTCTACACTAAGCCTGATGTGCATTTCCATGCATAGGGCCTGCTAATAGTACTGCGTGCATAGAAGCATTTCATAAACAATCCATCTGAATGAAGATAATAAGGAATGGATGCCATCAATTCATTTTATCAAATACTATTTGAAACAAGACAGAGAATGTGAAAAGAATTGCATTATGCATAGCTTTTGTTGTAACACCATTTATAGTAATAAGAATCTGCTGCATAATGAAGAAACAATAGATACTGCAAAAGTCATAGATCATGTTTATTTCCTATTATTGACAATGTCTGCATAGCTAAAATGAATATTTTGGTGTTGTCAATTGAGAGTTTGCTTACCTTTATTTGTGAGTTATTTTGGAAAGGACTCTGGAATAAAAGATTTGAAAATTATAACTTAGAGTATTCTTTGTTAGAAAATAGAAGTTCTCCATTCTTGAGACTATATTTTGCTTTAAAAATTGCTTATTTAATCATTTGTATTTCATGGTAGGATTTTCAGTGTTGAGCTACACTTCAAGAACTGAATGCAATCCCATCTATACTAGAGCTCTTGAAGTCAGACTATCCAGTTACTCAGTTGTTGGCTCTCAAAACCTTAGATGTTATTACAAATGATAAGGGTTCATGAGCGATGCTAAGAGACAATCAAGGAATGGACCACCTTATCAAGATCCTGGAAACTAAGGTATTTATAACATTTATTCAACTGTCTATGAGAAAATGTATCTCTCTTAAATATAGTTAAAAATGTGAATTGTAGAATATTTTTAAATGAAAATTTTATTATATTTAAGCATGGTACTAAGTATAGTGGACTAATTTGCTTGTTGCTACATAGTTTATCAGCATGATTAAATCAGACTAATGATAAGGGCTAGAACTTATATGTACAACCCATGGACGTGAACTAAAGGGCTAGGATAAAGCTGGTGGAGGGTGCATGCAGGGTGGAGGGGAATAAAGGGGAGAAAAGATGGGACAACTTCAATAGCATAATCAATAAAATATACTTTTAAAAAAGAAAAAGAAAAATTTTGTAACTATGTAAGGTCACAAATGTTAACTAGACTTACTGTGGTGATATTTGCAATATATAGAAATATTGTATACCTGAAACTAATATAAGGTTAATATGTCAATTATACCTTCATTAAAATCTTCTGGTTTAGAAGATTTGAGGTTTTTAAATTATTCTTTATGATCTTCTTCATGAATTCCTGAAATGGCTAGAATTAGTCTTTTAATCCTGGTCTGCCATAGTTTTCTCTAGGGTAAAGCAAGAAGAATAATATATCCCACATTATGGAGGGTAATCTTGCTTTACTTAGTCTACTGATTTAAATATTAATTTCACCTAAATAATTGAATTTTTAGATCTAGAATAATGTCTGGTCAAACATCTGTACACTGTGGCCTCGCCAAGTTAAAGCACAAATTAACCACCACAGGTGCGCTCCTGCCTGAAAATGCGCCGGCACTTCTCCCAGAATAGGGTGCAAAGTCCTTGGATGATGTTTACTCTTCTCCTTGATATCCTATAACTTAAATACTATATGAGGTAAAATTAACGGTCCTTAAATACTAGTTCATTAAGTCATACCTCTTATGTTATGTAAAGGAATAAGAAAAGGAAGAAATTAAAGATATTGCATATACACACATAGTCATAACAAAATAAGGAAGAAATATTCATGACAATTACAGCCTCTTTTCTACAACCGGTCATGTGGTCTAGTTGGTATCGAGAACTGCCTTCTGCCAATACTCCTCCCATATGCCCTTTGCCCTCAGCAAGTACCTCGGCTCATCTTAGTCGTTTGTCTGGTGGAGTGACCCAAATGTCATTCCTGAAGGGTCTGGCCATTAGCAGTCTGTCTGGGTTGGGTTACTGTAGCTTTCCATCTACTTTCATCTCAAGGCATGACAATACTAGGAGACACCCCAAGGGATCTCCTGTTTTCTAGATAAACTCTTTCTTACCATTAGTGGGGCGTAGCAGTCCAATTCCCCATGGTGGTAGGAAGCAATCACCTAGCCAGCACA
>PVJI01028097.1:0-17049 GCA_004026765.1 Micronycteris hirsuta
TTTTTTTTTTTTTTTTTTGGTACCTGTGTTCCTCACTCTCTCTCTTTCCCTTCCTTTCCTTAAACCAGTCCCTTTAGGATCTCTTGCAGAGGTGGTTTGGTGGAGGTGTATTCTTTTAGACATCTTTTGCCTGGGGAGCTCCTTATTTGGCCATCTATCTTGATTTAGAGCCTTGCTGGGTAGAGTAGTCTTGGTTGCAGGCCTCTGGTTCTCATTACTTGGAATATTTCTTGCCATTCCCTTCTGGCTTGCAGTGTTTCCGTTGAGAAGTCAGTTGCTAACCTTATCGGGGTTCCCTTGTATGTTACTTCCTGTCTCTGTCTCACCACCTTTAAGATTCTCTCTTTGTCTTGGAATTTTGCCATTTTAATGATGATGCGTCTTGAGGTGGGCCTGTTAGGGTTCCTTTTGATTGGGACTCTCTGTATTTCCTGGATTTGTGTGGCTTTTTCTCTCATCAGATTAGGGAAGTTTTCCATCATTACTTTTTCAAACAGGTTTTCCATCCCTTGCTGCTCTTCCTCTCCTTCTGGTATCCCTATTATACAAATATTATTACATTTCATGTTGTCCTGCATTTCCTTTAATACCTCTTCATTCTTTCTGAGCCTCTTTTCCTGTTCTTGCTCTTTTTGGGTGTTTTTTTCAACCTTGTCCTCCAGCTCGCTGATCCGATCCTCTGCCTCATCGAGCCTGCTTTTGATTCCTTCTATTGTGTTGTTCAGTTCAGATATTGTATTCTTCATTTCCTCTTGGCCCTTGTGAATAGTTTCTCTTTCCTTTTTCATGTTGACATAGTTTGCCGTGAGTTCATTATAGTTTCCCTGCAGTTTCTGGTAATTTTCTGTGAGTTCATCAAGCTTCTCGAGTTTCTTGAGCTGCCTGATAACATGTTTTGAACTCAGTATCTGATATTTGGCTTGCCTCTGTTTAATTTATCATTCTTTCTGGGGCTTCCTCCTTTCCTTTCATTTGGGGATTGTTTCTTTGTCTTCCCATTGTTTGTGGGATTCTTCTTGCTAGCCTCTGATTCTTAAATTGATCTGTCAAGTTCTCTGAAGCAGCGAAGTTAATTTTGTGTCACTGTCTCTGTTTTTTGGGCTGACTCTTGTCTGGGTCCCACTCTATTCTCTTCACGATTCCAGGTTTTAATGTCTCACCTGTGGATAAAGAAGAGAGGGGAAGGGAGAAAAGGAAGGAAAAGAAAGCAAAAAAAAAAAAAAAAGGAAAAGAAAGATAAAGAAAAAATAATAGTAAAATAACATATAGTAAAAAATAAGAAATAAAAAGAAGAGAAAACTAGGAATACTAAATGAAGGGAAGATAGAAGGAGTTAAAAAATATAGAGGGACAGATAGGAATAAGGGTGGGGAGAAACAAACAAAGAAACAAAGAGAAAACAAAAGAAAGAAAGAAAGAAAGAAAGAAAGAAAGAAAGAAAGAAAGAAAGAAAGAAAGAAAGAAAGAAAGAAAGAAAGAAAGACTTCTGTTGGCTGGCACTTCTGACACTTTAACAGTGTCCCGTCAAGAGTGCTCCTCCAGTCTTTCTGTCTGGGAAGATATCAGGTTTCCTTTCCTTTCTTGCCGAGCTGCACTCTTAGCTGCTGTCCTGCCTCCAGCCGAGTTGCTAGGAATTTGCAGCACCTCTTCTGGTCTGCCTGACTTCCACACTGAGTCAGAGTTTGTGACGTCTGTGTCTCCCCTCAGTGGGGCTCAATGTCGCTCCCCTGTTTTTCTCCCACAGAGGGAGTCTGCACCGCAGGTTTCCAATCACAGTTGCTGGGTTGTGTCTCAGGCCCTCCAGGAGTGAGCTCCACGCCCCTGTATTCGTTGACCGCTTTTGTCTCTGGTTTCGGCGCTTGCAAGCCGCAGGCCTGGGTGCCTGGTCAGGCACCACACCCAGCCGCCCCTGACTGGCTTCGCCGGGTGCGCACCTGGTCCCGGAGCTCCGGGCCTGGGTCTCCCATTCAGTTCAATCTCCAATTCCTCCCGCTGGGATCGCTGGCCTCTACAGACCAGTACACACCAACCTCCGGACTGCTGGGGACCAAGGCTCTCCCAACAGACACGCACGCCTGCTTTGGCTACTCACACACCCCAATCCAGCTCCCTCCAACGGATCCTGGAACAAACCAGGAAGCTGCTGCGACTGGATCCGCAGACCTCCTGGCTCCCCCCGAGTCCCCAGCGACCCCTTTGCTCCGAAGAAGACTCCCTACCGTCTGATCTTTCAGTTTTATGTGCAATCCTGGTTGCCACTCTTCCCACACACCAGAATACAGCTGGGCAATCGCTCCGCTCCTCAGAAAATCAGCCGGATATCCCTCCAGTGGGCCGGAGGAAGCTGATCCGCTCCCTCCTACTTCGCCTCCATCTTTCTCCTCTTTCCAAGAATCTACATTTTTTTCTAAATGTCTGAAGTGGTTCTTTTTTAAAGTATATTTTATTGAATATGCTATTACAGCTGTTACATTTTTTTCTCCCCTTTGTCCTCCTCTGCCCTGCACCCCACTTCCCACCAGCATTCCCTCCCACCCTTTGTTCATGTCCATGGATCATACATATAAGTTCGCTGGCTTCTACTTTTCCTGTACTATTCTTAACCACCCCCTGTCTATTTTGTACCTACAATTTATGCTTTGTAGTTCCTGTACCTTTTCCCCCATTCTCCCCCTTACCCCTCCCCATTGATAACCCTCCATGTGATCTCCATTTCTGTGATTCTGTCCCCGTTCTAGTTGTTTGCTTAGTTTGTTTTTCTATTTTAGATTCATTTATTGATAGTTGTGAGTTTGTTGTCATTTTACTGTTTATAGTTTTGATCATCTTCTTTTTCTTAGATAAGTCCCTTTAAAATTTCATACAATAAGGGCTTAGTGATGATCAACTCCTTGAACTTGACCTTATCTGGGAAGCACTTTATCTGCCCTTTCATTTATAAATGATAGTTTTGCTGGATAGAGTAATATTGGATGTAGGTCCTTCCTTTCATGACTTTGAATACTTTTTCCAGCCCCTTCTTGCCTGTAAGGTTTCTTTTAAGAAATTAGCTGATAGTCTTATGGGAACTCCCCTGTAAATAACTGTCTCCTTTTCTCTTGCTGCTTTTAAGATTCTCTCCTTATCTTTAATCTTGGGTAATTTAATTATGATGTGTCTTGGTGTGTTCCTTCTTGGGTCCAGTTTCTTTGGGACTCTGAGCTCTCTGGACTTTCTGGAAGTCTATTTCCTTCTCCAGATTGGGGAAGTTTTCCATCATTATTTGTTCAAATCAGTTTTCAATTTCTTGCTCTTCCTCTTCTCCTTCTGGCACCCCTATGATTTGGATATTGAAATGTTTAAAATTGTCCCAGAGGTTCCTAAGCATCTCTTTGTTTTTTTTGAATTCGTGTTTCATCATTCTGCTCTGGTTGAATGTTTATTCTTCCTTCTGCACCAAACCATTGATTTGAATCTTGGTTTCCTGCCCTTTCCTGTTGGTTCCCTGTAGAGTTTTTTTTTTTTAATTTCACTTTGCATAGCCTTCACTTCTTCCTTTATTTTGTATTTGCATTCAGTCATTTCTGTAGGCATCTTGATTATCAGTATTTTGAACTCTGCATCAGATAGGTTGGCTATCTCCTCATTGATTGGTTCTTTTTCTGGAGTTTTGATCTGTTCTTTTATTTGGGCAATATTTCTTTGTCTAGGTGCTCATGTTATGTTGTAAAAGATGGAACTTTAGGTATTCACCAGGGTGGATAACCCACGTAGCTGCATTGTGGTGTTGTCTGTGGGGTAAAGGTCAGAGAGGGAACAATGCCATTTGCTTGGCTCTCAGCTGGCTTTCAGTCACTTCCCCCATTACCAACAAGCAAATTGAGCCCTTTTGCTGCTGATTCCTGGGTGGATGGACATGTGTATATTCTAGGTTCCTGTGGGTCTCTCCAATGAATAATCCTATGAGGCTAGGAGTTTCTCCTGCCACCACAACCCCCACAGATTTTTACAGCTAGAGATTTTGAGGCTTTAGTTTCCCATGCTGGAACCCTGGGTTGTGCAGTCTGTCTTGATACCCAGTTTTTCCTCCTGGCTTATCTGCACATGAATGTGGGACTTCCCAGGCTGTCAGCCACCACCTTGCTGCACATCCTCTCTGCCCCAGCTGTCTGTCTCTGCCACTCCTACCAGTCTGAATAAATGTTTCCTCTTTAACTCCTCAGTTGTTGGACTTCATACAGTTTGATTTTTTGTCAGTTCTGGTTACTTTTTTGTTTTTAACTTTGTTGTTGTTCCTCTTTTGGTTGTGCAACAAAGCAAAGCATATCTACCTATGCCTCCATCTTGGCCGGAAGTCTAAACTTCTGAAATGGTTCTGATTCAGGATTCTGCATGCCACACTTTGAGAACTCCTCTTCGAGGAAAGAAAGCTGAAAGAGATCACTTTTGCCTTCTGACCTATGGGACACACAGATTCAAATTTGTGAAAGAACAAAGAATAGTCTTTCTATTTGTTTTTACAAAAAGCAAACTGAGACCTTAAGGCCCATATATGGAAGGAAAAGAATCATGCTAAAAATTCTCATTATTTAATCAATGTAGAAGATACAGACATGGAGGAAATAACATTAATGACCAATATTGTGCTGCTTTCCACATCAAATATAGGACAGGGAAAATATTAACTTTAGGGTTTTATAGTATTTGGCTGAAAATCAAAGACTATATCCAGGTTTCCATTCTGACCAAAAAAATAAAAATAAAAAAAAATAATAATAAAAAGAAAGAAAAGAAAGAAAAACAAATCAAAGAGCCCAGACATGACACAGAAAGGACTCCAAAGCTTAGAAGGTTCATGGATATCAGTGCTGAATTATACTAACAGACAAGAAAAGCTATGCTCATTGTTAACATTGGCTGCTTTAATTTAGTATGAAACCTATGTTCTTGCTTGATTTGATTTCTTTCGTCTTCTAAAGAAGGGAACTCTACCCACTAACTGCATAATGTCTTGAAAAGTAACATTTACTTGACACTTAACATTCATTTCACCATCACATATGCATCAGAAACTTTACCTCACCTCCTTATAGTCCTTCTGCAGAGCTGCCAGATCTTCTGTGGCCTCTGATCAGTCCTCTTCTTCCATGCCTTCTCTGATATACCATTGTGGAAATGCCCTTTTGGCACACATGAGGTCAAACTTGTGTTCCAGGTAGGCCCAGGGCTCTACAGCTGCCGTGGTGTTGCTCAGCATGCAGACAGCCTACTGTACCTTGGCCAGTTCCCCTTGGCATCATCATCAGTGATTGATTATTGAAGTCTACCTTGAAACCACATAGACACCAATCCACAAACTGAACGGAGTTCCTTGACTTCATGGCTGCAGTTGCTGCATTCACATTTTTAGGGACCATGTCTCCTCTATAAAGTAGGCAGCAGGCCATGTACTTCCTCAGTTGAGGATCACACTTGATCAGCCAGTTGGCAAACTCAAAGCAAGTAGTAGTGACATCTGACATGGAAAAGTCCTTGTGGCAGGCATTGTCAGCAGAAATGATGAGGTCAAAAGATGTCATGGGGAAATGTATTCTCTGGTAGGGTACTAGGTTGGTTTGAAATTTAATTAGATCTACATTCAAGAGCCCTTCAAGTTGGAGGGAAGCATTAATGAAAGATATTGTCTCACCTATCAACCTATTACTGATGGTGTAAGAGGGACATTCAACACTGAGTTTACGATGGCCTATGTCATAGAGGGCCTTGTTGTCCACTGTGAAGGTAAAGTCAGAGTGCTCTCATGTAAAGTGGGTGGTCAGGATGGAGTTGTAAGGTTCTACTATAGCAATGGAGATCCCGGGGGCTGGGTAGACAGAAAACTCCAATTTAGTCTTCCTGCCATATTGTATCAAGAATTCTCAATTCAGAGAAATGTAAATCCTGATCCAGTGCCTCTTCCAAATCTTTGAAAAATCAAAAATCCCTGCAATTCACCACACTATTCTGTTAGTTTTGAGATCCTCTCTAGCACAAGATTGATGATCTCTGACCCCATATAGCAGTGGCTTCAGGTGTAGTAGTTTGTAGCATCCTCCTTTCTGCTAATGAGCTGCTCTGAGCGGAAGAATGAGCAGTGTTTGTCTGCTTGAGTCCCATCTATAACAGCCGGCTCTAGGTCAATGAAGAGTGCTCTGGGCACATGTTTCCCAGCTCTTGTCTCACAAAAGAAAGTATCGAAGAGGCATCCATATGCTCCACTTTAGCAATCTTGAACTGATCCTTTTTACTGTTGAGAACAAAGCCTTCTGGATGGATTCCATGTTCCATGCAATAGAGTTCCCAGCAAGCAAGCTTCCCCCAATCTGGACACCAACTTGGCCCATGGGAATTGAAAAGCACTCCCTCATGCTGAGCTGAAGGGACTCCCTGGTAATGACTCTGATTTTTTTTATTTTTGATACAATGGTAAATGAGTTTGTTTTATTTTAAGTTTATTTTTCTGATAGGTTGTTATTGGTGTATAAAAATACAATTAATTTCTGAATATTAACTTTGTATCCAGCTACCTTATTGAATTAATTTATCAGTTTTAGTAGCTTTTTTTGTGGAATCTTTGGGGTTTTTTATATCATCTGCAAAAAATGACAGTTTTACTTCCTTTCCAATTTGGATACCTTTTATTTCTTTTTTCCTGTCTGATTGCTGTGATTAGGACTTCCAAAGCCATGTTGAATAAAAGTGGTGAAAGTGAACATACTTGTTATGTTCTGGATCTTAAGGAAGGCCCGTTCAGCTTTTCCCCATTGGGTACGATGTTAGCTGTGGGTTTGTCATATAAGGCCTTTATGATAATGTGGTTCAAATCCGCCAATCAATTCACTTGATCACCACATAGACAAAATGAAGGATAAAAATCATATGATCATATCAATGGATGCAGAAAAGGGATTTGGCAAAATCCAGCATTCACTTATGATAAAAATTCTCCATGGAAACAGAGGGACTATAACTCTCAGTCTTAATTAAACTCACAGGTGCTTTGATGTCCTAGATGAATCTCTCCTTCCTTCACTTGGTTTCTGGAAACTACCTTCCCAGTTCTCCTATTTCCCTTAGTTGATTTATTGGTTGTGCTCATTTTTTCACTGGAGTTCACTGAGGTTTAGTTCTTAGATCCCTTCTCTTCTCTATCAACACTCACTCCCAAGTTTGTATCACCAAATCTTATGGCTTTAGATGATACCTGCAAGTTAATAATGCTCAAATATCCTTTCCACTGAATTCAGGATTCTATTTACTGCTACTGGACAGCCCCACTTGTGCTGTTGATGGGTATCTCAAATATAACATATCCTAAGTTGGACTTTTGATATCCAGCTCCTCCAAACCTGATCTTCCTGCCCATTTCCTTATTTCATTTAATGTCAACTTATTTCAATTGCTTAAGAACCTAGGAGTCACCCCCAAGTGACTTTTCTCTTTTTCTTATATACATTTGATCCATCAATCAATACCTTCAAATGTTTAAATAATCTTGTTATTCTTCTCCCACCACCAACTCTTCTCCAGGCAGCCCCCATCTGTTTCCTGGGTAAACAAAATGCTGCACTTGTGATCTCTCTGATTTAGCACTTGCCTTCCCCCCATACTTCATTCTGAACATAGCAGCAAGGCCAGATTGAGTAGTGTCACCTGTATGCAAACTCTACAGTGGCTTCCCACCATTCTCCTCCTAATGGCCAACAGGTCCTGCATGATTTGGTTTCCATTATTTTTTTTTTTTTCAAACCAAATTTCTTCTGCCTTATCTGGGCCTCATTCATTAGTCACACTGTGCTCCTTGGTGTTCTTCACACTCCATGTACGCTCCTAACACAAAGCTTGTATTCTTATTGTTCCCTCTGTTTGAAACACTCTTTCCCTAATACCTACATGTCTCCCTCATTACCTCTTTTGGGCCTTTGCTAAAATGTCAGTTTCTCAGGGAGGGTTTTTCTGACCACCATATTTAAAATTATACCCTTCCCAACACTACCCATTCCTCATCCCTGATCAAGGTTTCTTAATAATATTTAAAGTCATCTGACTTACTATATACTGTACTTGTTTATTTATTGACCATCCTCCCTTCTAGAATGTAAGTACAGTAGCGGCATGGATTTTGTTCGCTGTTTTATCTCTGGTACCATGAAGAATATAAGTAACATCTGAATACTTCAAAATGAGCAAATCCGTTTTTTTTACCCCAATTCTTAACAGATATAGAAATAAGAATTGAGAATGTTAGGAACACTCCTGTATTCTTGACCAGAAGTCGTTCATACTCTTTTTCTGTATAGGACCGAGTTGATCAATACAGAAGACATATCATTGATAGTCATACTCATGGAATGAAATTTAATAAAAACATATTTAGATGCTACATGTTTTATATATAAATGTATTTCAATATAATAAATATTTGAGAGAATGAATTGAAACCTTTTGCTTTTTAAGTCATGTGGATTCACAAACCCTTATTAAGTTAAAAAGTTCTCATTCTCTCTGAAGCCTTTCTGACTTCCCAGTCAGTTCTTCCTCAGCATCCCTTTCTCAGCATATTTTACACATATTTTTGTTTTAGCCCTCATCACGTTGTATTATAATTTCCTGTAATAAGTGAATTTCCCAAGGCAGGCATTGATGTTCCTGAAGAAAGAGATAACAGATACCTATATTTGCATCTCCAGTTGCTGGAACTGTTTTTGTCACCTAGAAGCTTTTCTTAAATTTGCTGAATAGATTATGTAATTTAGACTCAGATGTCACAAGATTGCCAATAATTCACTGTTATTACAAAAAAAGAGAATTACTATAAAACACAGCTTTGTAGATATATTAATGAGGAAAGGAACCAGATAAGACATCTTCAAAAATTATAACATATCCTCCAGGTTTTGGATTTAATTACCCTAGGAAAATGTTAAACAAAAATAGAAAGACACTTTATGTTCACTATTCCTGTACTTTGTATTACCCTGATTTAGACACCAGATGTCACTAGGGGACTGTGGTCCACATCACTCTTTCTGAGAAACAGGAAGGAAACAAAGACTCTACATAAAACATAGAGCAAAATCTTTTTCCTTGTAGAAATTCTTCTGAATGCTGTGCCCAGTAGTTTCGTAATTTATTTCTGAACTGATTTTGACATAGTCTAGTGTAGAAGAAAGAGCGCTGGAAAACAGACCAGCATTCGGGCTGCCTGTCACTAACAAACCCAATAAGCAATGACAGCGATTGAATCTTTATGGCGCTTTGTTCAGATGGCCAGAAGTCTGCGAAGATGGTGGGTTCACACCCTAACAGACCCTCTGCCCTTCTCTTTGTCCAGGCCAACGTTTTTATACAGGGGGTAAACAAGTTGCAGTGTGAAGGCTTTGAAGTTCAGGAGATTAGGTGAGCTACGCTGCAACGTTCCTGTCCTGGGCAGTTAGCTGTTCCCAGGGGTGGGTGTTAGTCTGTCTGTCCCTGGAACACAAAGGCCCGTATGCCTCCAGTGGTCCCCAGGCGGTAATCTTTAGCAGTGCCCCAGGAGGTCAGCTGCTTTCGCAAGAGCCAGGATGGGCCTTATCTGTAGTTTCTGAAACAAAGGCTTTAATATATACATTACTTGCTAGGCTTATAACTTTTTACCTTAAACTGAAATTTTCCAACCCTTGAGTCCCCTGTCAGTTTTGTATTTTATTTTTGAACTGATTTGGACATAGTCTAGTGTAGAAGAAAGAGCACTAGATTGTGAACCAGAGATCTTGTGTTCTAGCCCCTTCTTTACCTTTCTGGACTCTGAAGGAGTTCCTCATCTGAAAATAAGTATGACAAAAGAAGGTGATTCCTATAACTTTCTAGTTCTAACTTCTGACGATTCTGTTCCCTCCTCTTGCTAAGTACTTACAGTGTCGGAAGGGGCTCTTCATCTTCAGTGGTGACTGGGAAAGTCAGCTCCGGTGAGAATGGCGGGTGCCTGATACACACTCAGTTTTATTCTAAACACAGGCTCCCCTGGATTGTGACCCACTGTGAAGCTGAAAACCCTTTATGTTCTTTCTCAATTCCACACAGTCTCCAGGTGTTTGTTTACATGTGTGCAACTCTTTTCCCATCTAGAAAATGCTTCATTTTTATTATAAAAATCATTACACAAAATTTGTTTAAGAAGTCATGTAAGTGTGACACTTTTAGTGACAGTCATTTTTGGGGTTTCACTCTCACTGGAAATGAATTATTTATCTCAGGGATTTCTGAATATCTATTCTGATTATTCTCCCTGTCCGTTACAAGTTCTCTGTACTGCCCATCATTCGCTTACCTAAAACACATATAGCTTAATCTTTTATTCATCATGTTCCATGGCAGCCTGCAATCATAAACCACTTGTAGAAGATTCAGAAACTGTTGTGTGAGTGCCTCATTGATCTCTTTCTGTGCATATTTATTGGTTAGATATTTACACGGCATATATTTCATTTTGTGGTGAGGGTTCTCACATTCTCAAGTCATTCCTATGTATTTTGTTTACTCAGGGTTCAGCCACAGGGGAAGTATTTTTTAGAATAGCCTAAATTAAATGGAGTCCTGAGCACTTAGAGCCACTATTCTGTCACCCAAATTATATAGACCAAGGTCACAAATATTTTTTAAAGAATCTATTCATTCCTAAAATGTATGTTGAGTGTTTACTAAGTGCTCCATGCTGTTGATAGTCTGAGGTTTAGATAACAAGTAACACACAGTGTGACCTGGACAGGTGAGGACTGCTACAGTGGAGCTGTGTGCTGTGGGCAGGGGCCAGCTAGAGGCAGGCCAGCCAACCCTGCAGGGGAGAACCAGAGAAGGCTCACAAAAGCTTTACATATTTACCCTTGAACTGACTTTCAAAAAAAAAAAGTCAGGAGGTTTGAATGGGTGGTTGGGAGACTATTCCAGAGGGGGCAGCAGAGACAAAGAAACAGACTGCATCTTAAACTGGGGAATCGCATGCACCTGGTCTGTACCTACTGGGTTAGTAAGTGATAGGAGTGATTCGCTGGAATGTCAGACGATTAGTACTACTCATTGTTTTCTCTTTGAAATGTATAGAATCTTCTCTTGCCTCGTCCTTTCTCTTGATGTATTTTGGTACTATTCAAAGGTCAGTTCAGGTGTTTCTTACAGAACTGTTCTTCATGATCTTTGTTAATTTACATACAATCTACATTATGTGTGTCTGTGATGCATTGCTACTTTTTACTTGTCACTTGTTTACCTATGGGCCTTGCCTCAGGTAGTTCCCCTAGGTCATGTTTGTACTTAGCAGTCACATTGAATTACTATATGGGTGATGGAAGGAAGAAGAAAAGAATGGAGAGAGGAAGGAAGGTAGGTAGGAAGGAAGGAAAAAGCAAGGAAGGGCAAAATAAATGTAATGAGAGTTGGAATTAATACTTTTCAAGAGTATGGTGGATTCTGAAAAAATATATATAAATTGTTAGTGATATAGCTGAGCAATCTGAATTACATGAAGGTTTTAGAATATTTGTCATTGTCCAGGACTCTCCTGGGCACATGAGAGAAGATGAAGCCCCAGGGTGGATATGCATATAACCCCATGCATGCTTATCGATTGTGTTTTGTGAGGAAAAACCACCTGGTAGGGAACTGTGCTCCAAAATATTGGGCATGGAATTTAAACTCAGCATGTATGGATTATGTAAAATAATATAGGATTCTAATATTAAATACCAAAAGAGACTCCTAAAAAGGCAGTACTGCAGGTTCTTTCATTGCATTGCCTTAATATTTTTAAGTCAAACTGCTTTTTGTTTCAAGGCAAACTTGAAGGGGGAGCTTTTGCAATGGTAACTTCCAGAGATAAATAAGCTGCCAAGGGGAAAGGTTCAGAGAGGCTGAAGTCAGGCAGTCATGGGCGTGGGTCCATGTGACCTTGAGCAAGATGTTTCTACTTCTCCCCCAAGCTCAGTTTCCTTGCCTGTGAAATGCAGATAATAAAAAAAGTTTCTACTTGTTGGGGTTTAGGTTGATTAAATGAAATGGAGTATCTAAAGAACCCTGTATGTGCTTGACACACAGTAAGTACTTGGTAAGTAATAACCATCATTATTATTGACAAGACTGGAATGGTGAAAAAAAAAGTCTGGACTGTAAGTTAGAGAATGTGAAGTCTAGTTGTAGCATCATTATTTATTTACTTGCTATGTCACCTCAGTGACATATATCCTTTTTCTGACCTTTACAATGGAGAATTCTACCTGCTATACCTACTTGGCAGCATCACATGAGATAATGTATGCAGAACACTATACAATCTAAGGAATCATTTTTATTGCAGCACCGATTTGAAAAATGCAGAGTTCCAGGCCCTCAAGATTGACCATCTGTGCCCTGTTCTGCCTGACAGCCTAGGGCTAATCTACCTGCAAAATTTTATTGCTCTGGATGCTGAAAACAGCATCACATGGCACTGTGCAAAGTACAGTGCCCGTTTAATTGGTTTATGAGGGCACACACGCCAGAGGTGAGAGTCTAATGGAAAACTTAGCAGTGCTGTGTGGTGTCTTATGATACTTTACAATTTGAAAGAAAACGTGATATGGAATTTTGTTGTCATGGTTATCATAAAGTTTCCAGTCATTATTGCTATTCACTTGCAGGTTCTTTAGTTAATCATTCTATCCACTACTATTAGAAAATGATATGATTTAAAGATACTACTCTTCGATTCTTTTAACTGCAATTAAGGAAGCTGCAGTACTAACATTTTCTTTTATTATTGCCAAATCTCACTTTCAAATAGCAACTTTCTTCCAAATCTTTTCTTCATTCATTGGAGGCCACCAAACCAATACTCCATCTTTAGAACTGAGGAAACTGAATTCCATTGAGTTTTAGAGATTTACACAAGTTCCCATGGTGTTAGGAGAAGAATGTAATATCTTCTCATGTATATGTCTTGAAAGTACATGTTATCCTTAAAAGTACAGTCATTATTTTTGTATGTGGTTTATTTAATAACATTTATGTAAAATATGAAGTTAATTAAAGTAGTAAATATCACTTGTTTATATTGTTACATTTCATTTTATCTGTAATAATTTGTCAAATCATTATAAATGTAAATATTTTAGAAAGTAATTTTATGATTAATTATTTTGTTGTATCTTATCCACAATCATTCGAACACAGGATAGATATAACTCCTTATTAATCTCATGTCCCAAATGATCACACTGACGTTCAAAGAGTCTGTGACCTTGCTCAATGTCACAAAGCTAGTGAAAGAAGGTGCCCATATTTTAACACAGGTCTTCTGACTTCAGTCTTAATTCAACACTAAAAGTATCATTTAAATCAAAGTATGTATTGGTTGCCAGAGAAAATAAACTCGAAGAATTAGGTTAGTCAGTTTGAAGATATTTCAGTGCTAGAGAGCAAGGTGATAATTTTTATTGTTTTCAAAATATTGGTTACAAGGTGTGTCTCCTGAATTGAATTTCATTATTTAATTCAAAGTATTGCTAATCCTTAGGACATCAGATACAGCCATGTTTACATGTAATTTTTAAGCTTAGTTCAGAGTTAGATGTAACATGATTGGTTTAGATTCTCTGCACTAATGCCTTCACCCATCAGAGCAGCCAACCAAAGAGTCCTTCTAAATGGGCCATATGCATGGACTTCCCCAAACTGTCAACATGGCACTTAACTGGGCTTCCTGATTTTGAAAATCTCTTTCATCACAACTCTGGAGGAAAATGTAATTGTAATTATTTTGTGCTTTTATGAAGAAATAATGATTATTATTAAAAGTTGATCCTATTTACATTGAGTTATTATTAAAATATCAAAAAATGACTATTTAATTATATGCTGCTTTCTCTTGAAAAGACTTGGAGAGGGCATCCATATAGTAGATTAATAAAACATAAGTACACATGAAAAACCAACAGTGGTATAAAAATAATAGATGATGCTTGAAAAAAGAAAAGAAGGAATTTTCCCCAAGTTCAGGGATTATTATTTTCTTTTTACAATCATAGACTTCTGGAACAAGAGGATTCTTGGAGTTTATCTGATTGAATACCATTTTTTTTTTTTGGATGAAGAAACTACAGGCTTAAATGTTTTGCCAAAAATCACACAGTCATTCAATAGCAACACCGAAACCAGAAAATAAATTATTTTGCAACTACATGCAAGAACCCCCAACATCTGACTTAATAATGTATTACTTAATTTAATTTCACTTTGGCGTCTCCTTTGTTAATTCACAAATAGATTAAGTGACAACAAAGTAGAAGTTCTGAGTGAAAATATTCATGATAAATTTTTCAGCCTTCCTTTTCTTTTTTTTTTTTTTTGAAACTTTTTTTTTTTTTTTTAAGATTTTTTTAAATTTATTTTTAAAGAGAGGAGAAGAGGGGGAGACAGAGAAGGAGAGAAACAGCAATGTATGGTTGCCTCTCACATGGTCCTCACAGGGGACCTGGCCCGCAACCCAGGCATGTGCCCTGACCGGGAATCGAACCGGGACCGTCTGGTTCCCAGCCCGCGCTCAATCCACTGAGCTACACCAGCCAGGGCCCTTTTCTATTTATTTATCTTTATTTAAAATTTTTTATTGAATTTATTGAGGCGATATTGGTTAATAAAATTACAAAAGTTTCAAGTGTACATTCTATAGTACATCGTCTGTATATTGTGTTGTGTGTTCCCCATCCAGACAAGTCTCTTTCCATCATCATTTATCCCCATTTACCCTCTTCTACTTGCCCCCATCCCTTCTCTCTGCTAATTGCCATACTGTTGTCAGTTTCTATGAATTTTTTTGTATCTTTTTCGTAATCCCTTCATCTATTTAACTCAGCCCCCCGAACGCCCTCTCCTCTCCCTCTGACAGCTGTCAGTCTGTTCTCTTTATCTTGAGTCTGTTTCTATTTTGTTTATTTTGTTCATTAGCTTCCACATGTAAACAAAATCACACGGTATTTATCTTTCTCTGACTGCTTATTGCACTTAGCATAATGTTCTCCAGGTTCATCCATGTTGTCACAAAGGTAAGATTGCCTTCTTTTTTACAGATGAGTAATATTTCATTGTGTAAATGTACCACAGAGTTTTTATCCACTCATCTAACTACTGATGAACATTTGGACTGCTTTCAAATCTTAGCTATTGTAAATAATGCTACAATCAACATAGGGGTGCATATATTATTTCAAATTAGTGTTTCTGGTTTCATCAGATATATTTCCAGAAGTGGGATTGCTGGGTCAAAAGGCAGTTCCATTCTTAATTTTTTGAGGAAACTCCATACTGTTTTCCGCAGTGGCTTTACTAGTCTGCATTCCCAGCAATGGTGCATGAGGATTCCCTTTTCTTTACATCCTCACCAACAGTTATTATTTGTTGATTTATTGATGATAGCTGATTTATTATTCTGAAAGGCATGAGGTGATATCTCATTGTGGTTTAATTTGCATCTCTCTGATGATTAGTGACATTAGGCATTTTTTCATATGTCTATTGGCCACCTGTACATCCTGTTTTGGAGAAGTGTCTATTCAGGTCCTTTGCCCATTTTTTCATTGGATTGTTTGGGCTTTTTTGGTGTTGAGTTCTATAAGTTCTTTATAAATTTTGGATATTAACCCTTTATCAGATGTGTCATTGGCAAATATGTCCCCCCATTCAGTGGGTTGTCTTTTTATTTTGTTGATGATTTCCTTTGCAGTGCAAAAACTGTTTAGTTTCATGTAGTCCAATTTGTTTATATTTTTCTTTTATTTCCTTTGCTGAGAAAATATATCAGAAAAAATAGAGCTAAGAGAAATGCCTGAGATTTTATTGCGGATGTTTTCTCTTGGAGATTTTATGTTTTTTAGTCTTATGTTTAAGTCTTTATTCCATTTTGAGTTTATTCTTGTGTATGGTGTAAGAAGGTGGTCTAGTTTCATTTTTTGGCATGTATCTAATTTTCCCAACCATTTATTGAATAGAATGTCTGTACACCATTGTATGTTCTTGCATTCTTTGTCAAATACTAATTGACCAAAAGGCATGGGTTTATTTCTGGGCTCTCTATTCTACTCCATTCATCTATGTGTCTGTTTTTATGCCAGTACCATGCTGTTTCCATTTCTATGGCCTTGTCGTAAGTTTGATATCAGGTAGCATGATTCCTCCAACTAAGTTCTTCTTTCTCAATATTGCTGAGGATATTCAGGGTCTTTTGTGGTTCCATATAAATTTTTGGAGTATTTGTTCTAGTTCTTTGCAATAAGCCATTGGTATCTTGATAGGAGTTGCATTGAATCCATAGATTGCTTTAGGTTATCTGGACATTTTATTTTTTAATTTAATTTATTTAATATATTTTATTGATTATGCTATTACAGTTGTCCCATTTTCCCCCCTTTCTTCCCCTCCACCCCCACCCCCCCAATCTCCGCCCTTTAGTTTTTGTCCATAGGTCATACACATCAGTTCTTTGTCTTCTACATTTCCTATACCATTCTTAACCTCCCCTTGTCTGTTTTCTACCTACCATTTATGCTACTTATTCTCTGCACCTTTTCCCTCTCTCTCCCCCTACCACTCCCCTGTTGATATCCCTCCATGCCTTATATAAATCCCTTTAACATTTCATATAATAAAGGCTGGGTGTTGATAAACTCCTTGAACTTGACCTTATCTGAGAAGAACTTTATCTGCCCTTCCATTCTAAATGATAACTTTGCTGGATAGAGTATTCTTGGGTGTAGGTCCTTGCGTTTCATGACTTGGAATACTTCTCTCCAGCCCCTTCTTGCCTGCAAAGTCTCTTTTGAGAAATCAGCTGACAGTCTTATGGGAATTCCTTTGTAGGTAACTGTCTCCTTTTCTCTTGCTGCTTCTAAGATTCTCTCTTGTTTTTAATCTTGGGTAATGTAATTATGATGTGTCTTGCTGTGTTCCTCTTTGGGTCCAACTTCTGTGGGACTCTCTGAGCTTCCTGGACTTCCTGAAAATCTATTTCCTTCACCAGCTTGGGGA
>PVJI01028098.1:0-16914 GCA_004026765.1 Micronycteris hirsuta
TGTTCCTGAATTTGTACTATTTTTAGGAGGGAAGCCAAATGTTTCAATAGAGTTGGAGATGAAGAAAAAAACCCCCGAAATCCCAATACCTGAAATACACGTGGACACTCAGAGCCCCAGGGGTCTGTGTAGAAGTGTCGCGAGACACAGCTGTCGGGGCCCGCTGTGCTACACAGCTCTGCTGCAAACAGGTAACGCTAGTGCTGAGCGGGTCAAGTCACTGCGGTCGTCCCAGGCCTTACGTGCTCCAATTTGGCAACACTAATATCCACCAAGACTCCCACCCTTATTTCCAGTTAATAAAAGATCAGAATTTATTTTATCTGCAAGGGTCTTCAGAGCCCACGCTCTGGCTTAGATCCGCTGTGTGATCTTGGACAGTCACATCATTTCTGCCCTGCTATTTGCAAAGAAGAAAAAAACTTACTTGGATGGCCTTACTACTGTAAGAAACTTCGTCACTATACAGCACTTTGCCCTCCGGAGTGAAGCACAGAACACGTGCTTACAAAGCCCTGTCCCTTCCCTGGACTTAGTTCAGAGCGGACGCCGTGCTCCGCTGAGCCTGTCACCCTCGACCATCCACCGTTCTGCCGCCGGTCCGCGGGAGCCGCGGAGACAGCTGGGCAACAATCACAAATGTTCTACCCCCACTTCACCCCGGTCCCACCCTGAAGAGAAGACGGAATCTCTTACTTGTATCTGATCTTCTCATCCATGTCTTGAGGTGGTTCTTCTATAATGAACGAGACTAAATCTTCGAGACATTCTGCTTTCAACAGAAACTCTATAAGTTTGCGGTTCTGAGCTTTACATTCCTGTAAAACATCTTCCTCATCCATTAACTCCTTCAGGGTTACATCTTCTCTTTCTAGAAGTGTGTCTATGTGGGATGATGAGTGAAGATCAAATTTCCAAAACATGTCGGTCTAAACAAAACGCAGAGAGTATTTCAAATAAAATTTCAACTTCACATATTAATTTTTCATTTCAGTTCACTTTTACAATCTGAAATGCCATAAGTAAAATGTTTTACATTGAACCTATAAATACTTTCTAAGTACGTAAAATTAAGCAGCATTTTTTCCTTCTCAGAATAATGTTTTTATCGATAACAAAAACTTCATTTGAAAATGCTGAAAAAGTGCTAAAACTTGGGGTTTCAACCTGCAAAATGATCCCATGCACACTTTAACAATCTTGCTGGGAGAGGCAGAAAGCCGACCCTTTCCTGACGGTGCAGAACACACCTCCGCAGAGCTAACGTCTCCCCACAAATGGCGGACGGGGGCCCACGTATCGAGGCGGCCTCGGAACACTGAAGTGCCCACCAGCACTTTCAGCCATGGCCAGCACTGCCACAGCTGAAAGTCATAAACATAATCCCGTGTCATTCTTAATAAAGAAAACTGAAACACTGGAACGTAATTCTTGCAAAACTCATTCTCAGTTACGAGGAAAAACACTTAAAGTTAAAAAACCACTGCCCAATGCCACCCACGCCCGCTCCTGCCTCTTCGTTCTCTTCAAGTCACAGGGTTAGGGGAGGTCCCTGCTGGTTACAACTGGAAACAGGAAACACAGGGCCCACTGCACAATCTAAAGCTGCCGCAATGAGACAATGTCAAAGGCCTCTCTGTGACCAAAAGACGACAAGACGACAAGAGCTCTGATTAGGAACAAGACCATTCAAATCCCATTCGCATCTCAAAGGTGCTCACTGCAGAACCCTGAATCAGGGTTTGGTAAGATACATACTTACTCCATTCACCCCAAAACTGCAACCTGCAGACAGCTGCAGCGTCACTATCCACCCAGTGCAGTGGCCCTCATTACCACTATCACCAAAAAGCACGTTACTATCCTTACATGCCCATTCCGCATCCTGTGCGGGAGGAGCCTGGGTAAAAGGAAGGACGCTGCAAAAGGTTGTGACCTATGGATAGCACACGTACGTTTTTAGAAGTATATGTTCCGCTAAATCCACCCATATTAGGAGACTGGGTAGGAATACACCCTAGTTTGATACTTCCATGAACATCTGCTTAAAACAGTATTTTAAAACTAGAGGTCCTGCCTGGCTGGTGTAGCTCAGTGGATTGAGCGCGGGCTGGGAACTAAAGGGTCCCGGTTCGATTCCCAGTCAGGGCACATGCCTGGGTTGCAGGTCAGGTCCCCAGTGAGGGTCATGTGAGAGGCAACCACACATTGCTGTTTCTCTCCCTCTCTTTCTCCCTCCCTTCCCCTCTCTCTAATAATAAAAAATTAAATAAAAATAAAATAAAAAAAAAAAAACCTAGAGGTCCTGGCAGACAACACTCTTCCATGCTGCCGGTCGCCCCGGTCCACTCAGGGACGGAGCAGAGCAGCCTGTACGCCACGGCAGTGATTTGGGGATGTGCACAAGCCCCATCCACTTCACGCAACTTCACTATTAAATATGCAATTGCAGCATTTAACATAGAAGCAGAGGTTTAAGGAAGCTCAAAAAAGGGAACACGTTTTAGGTAAAAAATTATGATGAAATATGGTGTTACGGCAGTTGTCTGTTAAAAAAACTTTAAATGTTTCAAAAGTGACATAAAGCAACATGCTCATATCAATCAATGAGCAGTAACAGAACCAAGACCCAGTTACGGATGAGAAGCTCCCGGGAAAGTTCACTTAAACCAGGCTGGCCACACCCGACTCAGAGGAGCCTGCATGTGGGACTTCCGTTCACCACGAAGGTCGCTGGAATGACCCAAAGCAGGGGCCCACGATATAAAGCAGAGCCATCTCTGACCTCCTATGATTAGGCCAATAACTACGTATAGAAGACATCACAGAACAGGCTAGAAAAGCAATGTCACAATTCCCAGCACAGTCAGCAACCACACACACTACTCATGACCTCTCCCCCCCAGAAGAGGAGCGGACAAGGTGCCCGCCAGCACGTAACGTTTGTAGTGAGGAAGAAATGAACGCTGCAGACCCGAGAGCACCGGGCTTCCGCGTCTAAGGCGATCACTAAGGGGATAGTGGCAAAGATGATCCCTATACACATAGCAAGAAAGGAACTTTGGGGAAAACGGCAGTGGAAATAAATCTTACACACAAATGCTTTTTTGGTTTTCAGATTTGTGGAAAATGGCAAACAAAAAAAATACTGTGCCGTTTTATTCTAATAAAATTTAAACGGAGAATAAAAGACAAAAGGATATGAAAAGATAACTCCCAAAGAGGAAAGAAGAAAGCGGGTTTCACCCTACAAAGAGAGAGGGGAGGAGCCGTCCCCGGCGGGGGCACGACTACACGGTCAGCACAGCCCGCAGCACTTCCGCTGGAGCACCTCGGCTCCTTTCTCTGCGCGCTTCCCACGACACCTGAATGTTAGTTAGTCCACTTTGTGTTCAAACTTGATCACGGGACTTTGATCCTAAGATAACGCAGTTTTCGGACCACAAGACACCGGACTGTAAGACGCACCTAGATTTTAGAGGAGGAACGTAGGGAAAAAAATTTTGAATCAAAAAATGTGGTAAAATATTTAATAACGTAATATTTCACCAATGTAAATGTAAACAGCCAGGTAAGCTACATTCGGACTATAAGACACACCCCCATTTTCCTCCCAAATTTCGGGGGGTGCGTCTTACAGTCTGAAAAATACGGTATGTACAGAATGACAAAATAGTTCCTTTGACTTGTTTTTAAATACTTCAAAGTCACCGACTGGAAAGATGTATAAAATAACCAGGTGTATTAGAAGTGCCTTCCCACACCCATCCCAACATGATCAGGTCAGTATGTGCTTATTTTGGCCTATAAGCCAAATTTCTTATATTCTAATAGTCCCTCCATTTGAAGTCAGAAAACCGAATACAGTTAATAATTTAGCCTGAAACCTTCTTTAAAAAAAATTAAGTCTCAAAGTAGCATGCCTTCCCCTGCCCCTGTCACCGAAGGCCATTTTCCCACTGCTGAGAGAGAGGAGGAGGAAGAGAGAGGGGAATCAATGTGAGAGGAAACACCAGCTGGCTGCCTCCTGCAGGCGCCCTGGCCCAGGGCCAAGTTTTGGTGAATGGGTGACACTCCAACGAACGAGCTGCACTGGCCAAGGGAGCATGTCTTTTTGATAATGAAAAATACTAAGAAATAAATTACAAAAAAGAAAATTTGGTGTGGAGCCCTAACTACTGGCTAACTATAAACAAGATACACATCACACACATCAAAACAAATGGACGCCTACAAACTGCAGCTAAAGTCACACTCTACATTACGGACCAAGACACCGTCACATGTACCCTCCTCAAGTGAAACCCGACTTCCGAAAGGTCAACCTCGCAGAGGTCACTCACTCAATACTGGGTTTATTGCAAAGACTGAACTAAGAGCAGAAACTGGCGACTGCAGCTCCCAGACCAAACCCAGGCAACAGCCTGCAAGCCCAGAACAGTGCAGACTGTGTTAGGATGAAGTGACAGGGGTCACATTCGGTCCACGAGACCTAAAGTATTTACTCTCCGGTCCTGCAGAGAAAAGGATTAGTGACCCCTGCTCAAAGGAAACGGAGTTTCCGCTCACTTTCCTTCCTGCTCAGTCACCTCTTGTCCTACCAGATCCAGTCACTTTTCCTTAGACACTCATCTAGACCACGAGGCCAACATCTCAGGCAGGCAGGTATGGCCACAGGACAGTTTTCTCAGATGTGCTATAAGCCACCTAAACCTCCCTGCACCCACCCCTGTCTGGATGCCAAGCGCATAAAAAACCTAAGGGACATCAGAACTGAAAAATGGAGGTGCTTCTGTTCCCAAACTGCTGCGGGGAAGAGAGCTGCCTGCCACCCCGAGGACCTGCCCTAAGCTGCACGGTGGCCCTGCTATCCCTGTGCTGTGTGCCAGCAGGACCCCCGCCAGGCCAGCCAGCCAGCCACGCCCACCCCTAGGCCACACCTCCAGGTTTCGAACTTATTTAAATACAAGGAGAGAAATTCTTTAGCAACTGTCTTTTTAAAATGCCTAACTGCTTTTGCTTTCTATACTAGCACTGTTCAAGACAGAACACTTGGAAATATACATTTCCACAGTGCATTTGCTTTAAACTGAGTATAACAAACTTAAAAATAAAATATAACCACAGTAGAGTCCTAAGGCAAACACTACGTGTTCTTTTAGCCAAGCAGCTAATCGGCTGGAAGAGTCGCTCGCGCTGGCACATCAGCTACCCTGGCTTCACCCTCACTCTCATCCGTGCCCTTCGAAAGAGAAACAAGCTACTGATGAACTCCAGTCACACAGTTCAACTGCCCTGAAGGACCTAAAGTAAAATAGGGTCCTTTTAAAAATATAACTGCTCTTAAGAGACTCAGAAAAACTGGATGGAGTCAGAATTTCAACAGCTTGTTTTTAGTAAAAATAAATAAATATACTTTAAAAGTGATCCAACAGCTATATCCGATTAAGTTGCTTGAAAACAGGTTTTTCTCCAAAAGGGCTGAAGATTATGAGATGGGTGGGCCACTGGGGAGCTCACCTGTCGCCTGAGGCCACAGACAATGGCCTCTGTGGTCTCTGCCTCTCCATAACTTAAGACGCAAGTGAAAACTGCCATCTGATGTGTGTAAAATAGGACGAAAGGGTCCCTAAACCAATTTATCTCAGATCAATTGCTTTATTTAAAGATCATCTAAAGTTACTGAAATGTCATCCTTCTCGGAAGCAAAACCTGGGCCGCGGCGCCTTCATTTCACAGCACGCAGACAGTGACACTCTGTTTCTGAAAGAAGAGGTGCTGCGCTGTCTCCGGGCCACAGGAACCGGAAAGGGGATGTGCTCACACCACCTGCAGGAGAGCAGCACGAACACCACTCCCTCTGCGGAAGGGCCGCGGCGCCCACCGTTCCGGGAGTGTGGCCGACAGGGGCCTGGCTGTGGCTCCTGGAAATCACCACGACCGCTTGCTGTCGTCAGCGGAGAAACACCATCTCCCTACAAACCCTGTTAGGACTGCCAAGCGTCCAAACAGGTCTGGAGGCACAACGCCTCACCTCTCTGCGCCTCTGTCCTCCCAGGGAAGTGGGCTGCACAGCGCTGACCGGAAAGGCCCAGTGAGGCAGCTGGAACACACAGGCCCCGGCAGGTGGAAGTGACCACACCGTGAGCACGCTCCCGTCCAAGTCAGTAAGCTTTGGGCCAGTGTTTCCAAACTTTCAGGGACACAGGCAACACCTAGGGGTCGTGTTACAATGCACGATTCTGACTCAGAAAAGCAGGAGTCAGGCTTGAGCTTCTTTAGCAAGCTCCCAGGAGGCTGCAGCTGCTGCCTAGGGTTGAACCCATTGCTGACCATATGTAACAAATTGCAACAAGTAATCCAAAGTAATTATGCAGCCATGAGAAATAAAGGAAAAGCCATGTTATGCAAACATGAGACTGTGTTTATTTCAGAAACTCCCTGTGGACAAGCTGAGATTAGTGGGGTTTCTTTCAACAGGACAGAAGCAGAACATAACGTATTACATCACTTTCCGACAGGGGCCCAGAAAAAAATGGCACCACAAACAACATGCTAACAGATAAGCTATTAGAACTCTGAAGAGAGAAACTGCTAATTGTCCTACCTACAAATGAGAAGCAAACTGTGGGAATGACAAGACTAACAAACTGGAAATTCAAAATATCCTATTCATATAAACTAACTCTGCTTACACGCAGCAACTTTTCCACCCGAGCAGAATAAAGCCCCAGGCCTGCACACTGCTGCCAACTGTGGAACACCTGCATGCAGGACTGGCTGGGCAAAGACCAAAGAAAGATTCAAAGCCTATGCATGGGATGCCCGCGGGAAGTCTGGCTGGTCTAAACTGAAGTGTGCTGTGTGTGTGAAAGACACTGGATTCTGACGACTTTATACCAAAAGAATGACGTATTGAAATAATACTGGCTGGATATGTGAGGTTAAATAAAATACACCATTAACATTAAAACTGCGAGTTCCTTTTGCTTGTTCAATGTGTTGCTGTAGCTGGAGGCCTAACCTGTGGCTTGCGTGGCAGTCTGAGTGCTCTCTGCATGGTGGGCCCCAGCTCGGATGGTGGGTGGAACCAGCACCTCCTGCCGAGCGGGGAGACTTGAACTTGGGTGTGTGTTACAAAATGTGTGCTACAATGATGCCCTTCATAGCATATTTTCAAGAAGTGGCATTAAAAACTGTAACACATTTTGTTGGTTTAAGTCATTCCCATGTGTTATCTTAGGCAGAAACAGCTGCTTCTATTTTTGTAGTTTGTACTCCAGACCTTTAGGTGACTGTAACTATTTAAACTAGAAATATCCTATGCAAGTTTACTGCAAGACTGGAGGATGATGGCAAATATTCATTCAGGATTTGGAATCTTGGGGATCCCAGCGGGGCCAGTAAGGAAACGGTATAGACTGGAGCTGGCTCCAGGCACTCTCCCAGGCCCCAGGCCCTGGGACATTTGCTGCCATGCTCCGCTGTTGCTCTCCTGAAATTCTCCATGTGCTTCTCACACAGCAACTGGCAAGCAGCATTCAAGACAGCATGACTTCAGGGACAGTACACGATACCTGTGCTGTAAAAAAAAGCACCGAGGTGGGTTTTTTTAAAACACTTCTAATGAAGATGTTTCTAATGACCAACCTTACAAGGTTCGTTTGGACAGAGTGAGTTCAAGGAGTGGGCTCTTCAGCAGTGAAGGGCATAAGAACACTTTGAATAACGACACCCAACATGGCTTCAGTCACAGGTGGTCAGGGGCTGCTGTGCTGGGCAAAACGGCTCTAATGATGTGCCTGCTACAATTAAGACTCCAAGTTTCCCTCCTGGCACTAACGCAGGCCCTGTTCTCATTTCCTTCCGGAGCGGAAGCCAGCAGCTGACCACCTTTCCCACACAGGAGCCAATGGCCAATGTGAAGTGTGGGTGGGAGAAGTTACAGGACACATTTTTCCTTTCTTCTAAAATATACACATACATGAGAAATCATGTTCATTATATACATACACAAAATAACTGCTTTTTCTTCAACTCAAAAAAGTAGGCCACAAGAAAAGTAAAACTATTTTTTTTAGCCTCTAAAACCTAGGAATATTTGTAGGAATAAAAGAGAAATTTTCAAATTCTTTGCCTTAAAATAATAAAGAAGGCCAGATGTTAAATCAGGAGGGCCACGAATGGCTGATTCCTGGTTGAGATATACCTATCCAAATGTAAAAATAGGTGCGTTTCTCTGGGAGTTTATTTCATTGTACAAGCAAACTCAAAAATTATACAGAAAAATGCCTGTCACACGAGCATTTGGGAAGTAGTGATGTTTGATTCGAGCACTAAAGAAAACAACTGCCCTCCTCACCTGTCCGGGAGAAACGGAGCCTCACGGCCTCCATTTAGATCCAGAACAACGCTCACCCCACCAGCAGCGGCACGCCCACACCAAACACCACACCGGCCGAGTTTACGAGCAGCCTGGGAACAAGATGTACTTGAGCACGCGAGGGGCTGAACGGCTCTTCTTACTGGCCCCCCTGCTCCCGCCGAGTCCAGACACCTGGAGTCTCAGGAGCCGCACCTGGGCTTGGAAGGAGGCCCACGGGGAACTCAGCTGGGCAGTGTCTGACAAGACCCAACTGTGGAAATGCTGGGCTTCAGGGTTGGTGGTGGCTCACCTCATACTGAAACCTGTGTTCCAGGAAAGGGACAGGGGACAAAAGTTATCTATAAATAGGAGAACGCAGGGTCACTCTGAAGGGAAGTCACCTCTCAGCATTGTAAGTCAGCCATAAACTCCTCCCTGTAAGGGCAAAGCTCAACGCCCAGCCCAACGCTGTAATTTTCACATGGAGAGGCAGGAATGCGGGACACAAAGAGGAAGGAACAGCTGGCCTACAGAGGCAGTTCTCACTACGGGAAGAGTTCTCGCTAAAGGAAAAGATCACAGAGCACTGGGAAGCCCAGCCAGCAGCTGCTTCTCCGTTCTAAGCAAAGGGTCCATTTTGTACAGTCAGCCCCTGCCCCTGAGACCAGAGTGTCCCCTGGAGAAAACGGGCTCTCAGGGGACAGGGCACACAGACCCAGTGCCAATTTCGTGGTGTCTGCTCCGCAACTACTTTCAAAGAACGTGTCAGAGGCAATCAAGTTCTACTGACCAGATATCCCAGAACTTTTCCCAGTTTCACTTTGCAACTTCTTTGGTATTTCAGCTTTTCTTGAGAGGAGAAAATAAAGGACTCGGCTCCATTTGATATGCACTCGATTAACCAACTGGCACTGGTGAAGCCTGCACTGTACCGAGGAATACAAGAGAGTAAGATGGCAGACGGTCCCTCTGCCCTTGAGGAATACAATAAATCGAAAAGAGAGAAAATACAGAGAATAAATGATACAGAAAATAAAGGGGACAACTCCAAGCCTGTTCTGTCGGAAGGGAGCCTGGCCAGAAAAGACTTCACTACCCAGGAGGATCCAGAAGACAAGGAGAGTGCAGCAGGTGACACAGAAGCGGAAGTACTTCAGTCCAGGAGACCTAAGCCTTCGAGCACAGAGGACAGAAAGACCCGGTGGCTTCAGCAAAGTCACAGCAAGTACAAGGTCCTGACGACAAGAACAGCAGGAGTGAGCAGAGCACTGCCGCAGAAGCCGCGAGGGCACCGGGGAGCTTTCACAGAGATAGAAGTCCATTAAAGTATCTACACAAAGACTAATCAATGTATTTTAATAACATAAACAATTCTGAATAGAAAAAGGGAAAAGGTGACATGGAGATGACACTTGAGCTGTGGCAGGCAGACTTGCAACAGGAGTTGCTCTCTACGAAGGCCAAGTCTCCGCAGGCAACGGAAGCGCGGGCTGCAGACAAGACCACACAGCCGGGACGCCGCAGGGCGGCACCACGCTGAGACGGCCAGTGAGCGCCCAGGTCTGGTGTGCAGCTGGAAGAGAGCGCTGTCACCAATGCAGAAGGTGGGCCGGAGAGCAGGAGCCCAAACGAGGGCCCCGGGGCCCTGTCTCAGACCCCCAAGGGGGCGGCATGGCCCTGCCCTGGCTCCACTTCGAAATCCAAGGTGTTCCCCAAGGGCTTGCACACCGAACTACCACGCTCCTCCAACGTCAACCAATTCTGCCTCCTCAAATCCTACTCTTCACGCTCCCTACATCCATGGCTGTACTACGCTATCAGATGATCCAACTTATGGCTTCTTGCCTTTGGAATTCCAAGCTGCCTGAGAAATACGTGACCCTTAGAAAGCAAACGCCTACCCACATGCTGGGGCTAACTCCAAATACACCGCTAAGAAGGGAAGGGCGGGAGAGACAACCTCATCATCCACTTCACTTTTACATGAAAAAAGCCAACTGCCGATCCAGAAAACCCAGCCTCGGTATGCTCGCTAGTCCGTCAAACCAAGTATAGTAGCGTGTTCCTCTACAAATTCTCACTGTGAAAACTCAATGGCACATGGATTTCTGTGCATAAATTCCACAATTTCAAAAACTTCAGTGCAAGTGTATGCAAAGCATGACTTATTTTACTAAGATTTTTTTATCTTCTGTAATGTGAGACTGGGGTGGGGCTGGGAAGAAAAAAGACAGGTAGTGAGGATAATAATGGTGGTCAAGACTGGCCAGGAACCTTGTCAGAGATCGAAGGACCAAAGACCAGGAAATCCCAGCAGGATCTAAGGTGTCCTTTCTGTGTGTGCACATGTGAGCGTATGTGCACAGGTGAACATGTGCGTGCACTCACACACAAGCATGCTGCAGGAGAGGATGCAGGTAAGAAAGCACAACAAACGTCGCAGTCAGGTCAGAAGGCCTGTGGGTCCCGAACAGGGGGCTTCCCGCCGCAAGCACTCGGGGGCCTCTGAATGCCTGGAACAGGCGGCCGTCCACAAGTCTGAGTCGGTGTGAGAAAGAAGTGACAGGAACCTGGGGAGTGAGGGGAAACACGAGGTAATCGGCCTGGCTGTGACCTGCAACGGAACAAAACCGTTCCTAAGCCCCCGAAACTGCAGGGAGGAAGGGTGGCCCCGAGCAAGTAAGGACTGGTATGGAAACTGCTCAGCTAGACACAGAACTCTGCGCTCACATGCAGTGGAGGGAAGACTTGGACAGCCCAACTCGCCCGAGTTCGCATTAAGTGAAAGCAAGTTACAGGCAGTCTGGGAGTCACCCAGCTTGAGGAGAGTGACAGTGGCCACTTGATTATTCCTACGTTCCAGTCAAGATGCCTAAAGAGAACAGACTTTCCGAGTCAGGTACAAGTTCTAGAGCACACTGACATCCTTTTTTGGAAAAAGGCCAACAGAAACAGGCTTCACATTGAGAATGAACCAACCATCCTAGTTAATTCACAGTTATAACCAATTCAGTAACAGAGGGCAGAACTGACAAACTGGCCAGAAAGATCTTGAAAAGGCTGTGCCTATGACGTTCTCCCTCCCTCGTTCAGCAGTCGTCAATCAGGCCGTGTGTGGTCACAGGCACTCAGGGCTCTGTCACAGTCGCAGACTGGCAGAGCAGCGGTGACCTCCAGCGAGTGCTCTCCTTCACGAGCGTTCCCTGCGTGCGACCTGCCGTGAAGGCGAGGCAGACTCGTGGACTGTGGAGCCCCTGCTCAGGAACAGCGGCGCCGTGCAGCACACGGGGAGGGAACAGTTCTTCTGGTCTCCACGGCTCCTATGAGAAGCAGTCTCAAGTCTCTCCAGCTCAGCCACAGCAGCGGCACCTGTCCTCGCATCGCGACTTTCCATGTAAGCTGGAAACGTGCCCACCGCGTGCTGGGCGCTGGCCTGGAGCTCTTAGACACAAGTGCCCCTGCCTCACAATGACCCACGGGTTTGGCTCTCATTCTGCGAGGGACAAACTAGGACCCTGAGCCCGTACATGTGCTGGCCAGACCTGGACTCAAAGCAGGCCGGCGGAGCTCCAAAGGCCACACATTCTCTCTCCCAGCGCGGCACAGCACAGTGGGGACAGCTGTGCGCAGCACTGACCAAGAGCAAAGCCCCGGGCAACCGAGGCCGGCCAACCTTAACTTTCAGGACACGGTCATGAATGGGAACCACGTGTCCTCGTGTGGAGGACAAAGAACTGCTTTGCGGACAAGCTGGCAGGGCGGTGATGCTGCGCTGCAGAGCTTAGCTCATGTGGCCAATGGCTCTGTCAGAACTGACTCACCAGGACGTCACATGCTTGTCAAAATGCAAAGAAAACACGAAAGAACCAGCACTCAAAAACTGTTTAATATGAAGAAACTAAGAGAAACATATTAAACAGAGGTAAGTGTAAAGCCCCTTTTAGCCAAAAAAGAAAACATGATGGGGGGATGGAGGGGGGGAGGACCAGGTATAAGAAAACAGTGAAGAAGTCCAAAAATTTTAGTTGATTTTAAGCTCAACGTCAAGTCACATTAGGATGACCAGTTAGCAAAGCAGTCTGAGAATGCAGCCACTGCTGAATCTCGTCTAGAACCACAGGGCACACACGCTATTCCCACTGCAGCCTGCCCTGGGCGGGCCACCTCACACCAGGCAGTATCACATCCTATTCCGGGAGGATGAAGACACTGCCAACCTCACGGTAACCAGGGTGGCAAAGAGACTCACCAGTTAATAAAATAACTAGCTGTGAATATCTTAAAGCTCTCTTACTGCACTATGCACAGCTCCCAAAGATAAAAGGAGAGCCAGTGAGTGAAAAGTACAGATTCTTTGCCAGCAGAAGCAGGAACTTGCTAAAGATGAGGGCCAGGACCACATGAGAGGCCTGGAGGCTGGAAGTGCTCTGGCAAAGCCTGGATGGTCCCCTGTGAGGGCGACCGCAGAGGAGTGCCTGTTCCAGAGACGAAGGCATACTACGTGATCACTGTGCTGTCTGACAAATCTCTTCCAAAGTCCGTCTGATCAACAAGGCATGGCTACATCTGGGCCGACAGGGAGTCCCGACAAGAAAACAGAAAGGATGACACCACCTCCCAGGTGCTCAGTGGGCTGGCTCACCCCAAGGAGCCCCTGCTCCTCTGAAAACTCTTAATGACAATGAAAGACACAGCAAAACAACAGCAACCAAGGAGCATGCCAACAAATTTATGAAAAGACAGAAAATGGAGAAATAATTCATGAGTCCAACATCCAAGTAACAAACGTTTTAGAAGAACATGCAATCCACGACCACCCCCCCTCATCAAAACATCGTATTTTCTCAGCACGGAAAGGGCGGGCCTCTGCCCCCGGGTCCGCACAGGCCGTCTCCATGAGTGGCGGAGTGTTTGCTGAGGCACAGCGTGGAATGCCACCGCATCAGACATAAAGAGAGAAGGTAAACTCTTCTAGAGAGACAAAAACACTCATAAAAGAAACGGAACTCAGATCGCTATTCTAGAAAAGAACGTTTTCAGACATGGAAGGTCTGGCAGATTTATTTACAAGGCCTCAGAAAACTACTGGAGAACGCGCTTCCGCCACGCATGGCATTAAGCCATGAGGGGCAGCTGCGGGACGCGGGACACACGGAACCAGGGACACAGCACATAAGACAGACGAGGGGGACTCCTGCAGCCACAAGAAAGAAGTTCGGAGGGGCCAGCCCGGAGGAAGGCCTGAGGCAAAACGAGGCTGACTGTTGCACACACAGGGCCATGCCGAGAACATTTCTGCAAATTAAGCCAGAGACGCAGGGAAAAATGAACGAAAACTCACGCTGACCAAAGCTATGCTTCAACCACACTAGGCGAAGAGAAGGGAAGGAGCTGTGTATTCAAGGGCCATATGGCACACGACCTAGAACTGCGGAAGGAGAGCAAACCTGAGAGCACACCTAAGCGACGAAGCCAGCGCCCCTCGCAAGTAATTCAGAGAAGAGGTGGGTAATGGGTGGGGGGAAAAAAGAGGTAATTTTTTAAATAAAGATTTTATTTATTTTTAGATAGAAGGGAAGGGAGGGAGAAAGAGAGGGAGAGAAACATCAATGTGTGGTTGCCTCTTATGCGCCCCCTACTGGGGACCTGGCCTGCAACCAAGGCATGTGAACTGACTGGGAATTGAACCAGCGACCTTTTGGTTTATAGGCTAGCACTCAATCCACTGAGCCACACCAGCCAGGGAGATTTTTTTTTTTTTTTAATTATTCTTGTGATACTGTTTGACTTTTTAAACAATGCACCCACATATGATAAAAAGTTATGAAAGGAAAATCTAACAGCACTTAGTATAACCCTTGGCCCTTCATGAGGGCTACGAATGTAAGCGCAATGTGAAGTCGGGACACCATGGAAGACTAGTACCTGGCAAGCCCTACCAAGTAAGACGACCCTAAGGTAACTGCACACACTTGCTCCCGCACACAAAAACAAGCAAGCAAAGACACAGAAAAATCCAACCGCCCAACCAACCAACAACAAAAACTACCATGGTGCCTTTTCATGTTTAGGTCCCCTCTCAGACCATTCTTCCAGCTGTCAGCGTGTACACCAACTCCAGAGAAGCTCCCGGGACACTGGGGAGGGGGTGGCAGTACCAAGATTGCCAAATCTGGCCTCCCACCTATCCTTATACAACCTCCGAGCAAAAAAAGGTTTGTACATTCTTAATTGTTTAGAGGGAAAGAAAGCAAAAGAATGACACCCCATAACTTGTATAAACTCTATGAAGTTCAAACCATAGTGCCCATAAAGGTCCCCCAGACCAGAGCCACACTGTCACCTTTACAGACTCTCCGCACGGCAGACCAGAGGGTGGGGTATCGTCACGGCGAGAGTCAGAGCACAGCAGTGTCCGGGGGCCACATGCTGCACCGCAACACTGACTTTATGATTGCCCTGCACACCCGACACGCCAAACCAAGGAAAGGGAAGCTGGACTTCCGACGAGCTGTGATGGCGCCGTGGGATGTGCGCAGTTTTGTTATGAGTGGAGACAGCAGTCACAGCACACCTGGGCTAGATGAATACTGCCCGCATCCACATCGCCAGACTAAGCAGTCATCACAGTATTCCCCACTCACAGGAAAGCAAGTCAGAAGATTCAGCCCCAGCTGGCGTGGCTCATTGGATTGAGTGCAGGCCTGAGAACCAAAGGGTCGCCAGTTCGATTCCCAGTCAGGGCCCAGGCCTGGGTTGCGGGCCAAGTCCCCAGGGAGGGCCATGTGAGAGGCAACCATACATTGCTCTTTCTCCCTCCTTTCTCCTCTCTCTGAAAATAAATAAATAAAATCTTTAAAAAAAAAAAAGATGAAAATGAAGGTGCAAAGTTGGCTTATTAACCAAGAAAGGAAGCCAAAGACGGTTTTCCTTGATTCCTCCCGAGTTCACTGGTGTGACTGATACAGCTCAGTTATTGTTTATTTGACGAATCTGAAGTGATGCAGAACTCGCTTCTAGGAATGGTTCGCATGGAACCACCACGGAGAGTTTTTGGAGGAGTTGCAAAGAGACGCAATCGCTGAACTGCGCAGCAGACTCTGCTATGGTGTGCAACGATGATGGGAAAACCATGAGTAGAGCCAAAAGGCTTAACTGGACTAACTGATAAAACCTATGAAAATGTAGTGTTTAAAGCTCATGTTTATTTTCTCTACTTTCACCAGCAAGTACTTTGGGAGATTTTTAAAAAATCATGTGCTACTGAACCAGTAATGTCAACATTAATTTGACATTAATGAACTTACCTTACTCTCGTGGACTTAACCATCATTAGTTCCGATCACAAAGCAGCTTTAAGGCTTATCAAGGGTTAACTTTTTATGGAACTTTTTGAGCTGAGGACCAAAACTGAAGTTTTTCTGAATGAGAAGGACAGCCCTTGACCACTACTACTGAACAACAAATGACTCTGGAAATTTGCCTTTGCTGAAGTCTTGATGTTTCTTAATGAATTCGGGCTGCTTCATGTATTTCCCATATGTCAGAAGTTAAAATATGAAGTTCCTCATCCCATACAATTTTGCAGCAGATATATCTTCTGAATGCAAGCTGGAGTTAAATAGCGTTTTTCAAACCTTAATGCATATGTGAAAGAAGTTTCTCTATTTCAGAATCCACCTAGTTATGCTACTGAGGAGCTTTCACCTAACTTTAAATTGGAAAGTAATCTACATGCTAAAAGACAAACATCAAAAGATAAAGCGAACAGAATTCTGTAAACGCCTCCCGAGCGATGAACACACCCACTAGAGCTGTGGGCTGCCAGTGGAACGCGGCAGTGCGGGGCGGTGTCGGACGCCTCAGAGACGACCGCGTCGACCTCATCCCAGACCAGCGCTCCCAGACCAGGTGATGACGCCGAACAGAACTCCGCTGAGTGAAACGTTATCCCCAAGACAAAGAATTCCATTCTCCTCATTAGATCTGTATTACAGAAAATTGAACTCAAGCATTTCTAGATTTTGAATTTCATTAATAGAATCTGTAAAATTTGTTTTCTCTGTTACATAAATACCTTAAAAATAGCCTCTTTTTTGTTTCTTGGCCCACAAAAACCTAAAATATTTACCATCTGGGCCTTTGCAACACAAGTTTACTTTGATGACCCCTGGAGACGTCTGGGTAATTTCTTAAGAGTTCATCTATTCTAGTGTGGGACAGCTTGCTGATGAGCAGAGCGGAGTAAATAAAGAAAAGGAAGGAACACCGCTAAAGGTAAGAATTTGTTCTATAAGCTACCAAAGGTAAGAATCTCTTATCAGCCAAGAAAAAGAATAATGAAACAAACAAAAAAAAAAGAGAGAGAAAAGGGGAAAAACAAAGTCTTAAAAATGTTATCCTGAGAAATGTCTAAAATTTTATCTCCTATCACCACTTAATGATACTTATTATTTAAAAAGTACTAAGAGCCCTGGACAAGTGGCTCAGTTGGTTGAAGCATCATCCCGTGCACCAAAAGGCTGTGGTTCGATTCCTGGTCAAGGTAC
>PVJI01028099.1:0-16821 GCA_004026765.1 Micronycteris hirsuta
CCCCTCCTCCCTCCCTCCCGCCCCTCCGTGACTGGAGGCCAGTGCCGAGCAGCAGATTCTCCTCCAGCCAAGGGGCGGGTGCCCTGCGGCAGCAAGAGGAACACAGCAACACCAGCACGGTCCCTGTCGGCGGCAGGAGACCACGGGAAAAAGCGACAGTGACTGTACTGGGAGGGTTTTAAAATAAAGTTTATTTTAATTTTTCCAATTAGAAATTAATTTATGGGCATGACATGTAAAGGTAATGTGCTACCCTGGACGGGATCCTGGAAGAGACAAAGGACACGGGACAAGCCTGAATAAAGGACGGACTTCCGTTAATGAAGAAAGAATACTGGTTCACTAATTGTAACCCGCGCACCGCAGGGATGTGAGGTAGCACTAACGGGGAGCGAGACAAAGGGCACGGGGTAGGTGGCCCCCTCGGCGCTGTCTTCTCGATTCTCTGTGAGTCTCACCTGCTGTAAGCAGCAGGCCCACTGGAGAAGCAGTCGGGGTGCGCACGGGGCCCCAGGGCCTAACGCTGGGCGAGGCGGCTGGGTGCAGGGGGGCCGTATTCGCAGTGACGCATCAGACCAGATCCTAGTGTGGGCGAGCTGACGGGACGTGCGTGATGTCTCTGTGAGACCACAGAAGGACGCACAGGGGAACACCGATGTTCACGATAGCAAGTCTGGGACACAAGGACACAGAGCGAGGTCCACCTCCGAACCAGAACCAGCGGGAGCACTTTGCTGGACTTGCTCCCGGTTCTGTCCTCTACGCATCCGTGTCCCACACACACTCCCTGCGTACACAGCGGCGAGGACAATGCTGTCCTTTCTTGTTCCGTCTATCGCTGTGACGGGCCATCTGCCAGTGGTCTAAAAACTGTCGAAGTTTCCTTTACGATGGCTGAAAGCAACTGGCCAGGCAGCGTCCCAGGATTCAACGGATCATTTTTTGGATGCGGCGCACGTGGGGTGCTTCCAGACCGCAGACTCTACAATAGCACTGCCGTGCCTGCCTTGGCAAGGCTGCTCGGGGTTCGAGGTGATTTTCCGAGAGGGATTCCCACCTGGGGCCGCCGGATCAGGTGTCAGCAACACTCTGCAGTCTCCTGGCACAGCCTGCCAAAGCACTCTCCCGAAAAGCGGTGTTTAATGATCTCTGAGAGTTTGACAGGGGAAAATGGCACTGGATTCTAAAAATAAAAAGGTCTGAAGAGAACTTCATGACAGGAATTCGCAAGCACGTGAAAAAGGAAAGAACAGCATGCCCCTCAACGCAGTCAGGACACGACTTCAAAAACGGCCCGTTTTCCCGGCTCGCTCCCGCCCCTCCCCTCCACGTTGGCTGGGGCGTTTCCAAGCAAACCCCGGAGTTTCCATTTCACCTGTGAATTCCCCAGGGTGCGTCTGTGACTGTCGAGAAGTTGTGTGTATCAAGGGCAAGCGCAAGTACCTATGTACAGCTATACATGCACACACGTATTTGTAAGTTTCTCATTCATGCATCACAGCATCACATTTAAAATATTAATATTTACAAGCCCTGGCCAGGTAGCTCAGTGGGTTAGAGCACCGTCCCAGTATACCAAGGCAGCAGTTCGATCCCCGGTCAGGGCACATGCCAGGAGCAACCAACGAATGCATAAATGCACAGGACAACAAATTGATGTGTGTTGTCTCCCCCAACAACACACATCAATACATTTAAAAATAAAATAATAAAAATTAACAACTCCAATAAAGAACCAGTCATTAATCAAACTACCTCAAACGTCCCAAAATGGTTTTTACAGTCGAAGGTTTAATTCGAGGAGCAAACAAAATCCCACCACGCCCGCTCAGTCCGGTTCACACCCTGGCATTCTGCCCTCCCGCTTCTCCTTCCGTGACATTGGCTTGCTGGGGAACCGGGTCATTCACCTTGTAAAACGTCCACGTCCTGGACTGGGCTGACGGCTTCCACGGGGCGTCACCGCCCCTCCAGCCCCTGCACATCCCGTAAACAGCTAGTGGTCTCGATGAGTCAGATCCAGTTTGTTTTCCAAAACACCCAGAAGGGGCGCCATGCGCCTCCTTCAGGGTCAGACTGCGGGCAGATGCTCCGACGGGTGGACGGGTTCGGGCGTGTCAAAGGGATCCCTGAATCATAAAGGTTCCTACGGACTTTCCACCGAGGGTTTTAGCACCATTTGTAAATGTTACCCGGACCCCGGTCTTCATCGGGAGTTGAAAGAGGTACATCATCTAATCCTATTGCTTCCGCGTTTCTAAAGCTGAGATTCTCTTGAAAAGAGAGACAACTTTCCTTAACAATCCGGTGCCTCTGACACAAAGCTAGGAGATGGGACAGATGTTTGATTCCCTGCCGATGAAAAAGTTGGCACCACAGCAACCTCCAGGTGACGAATGAGCTTGGGTCTGCTTCTTCATTGGCCTGTTGTGTTTTAGTACGAGGGCGGGAGGCTGATCGAACCGCCTCAACTCCCTGAGAACCTGAGCTCGGGCTAACTTTTACCTGGAATCTTCATAAGGAGGACAAACATGTCGAAATGTTACACAGTTTGTGGTAAAATGTTGGGAAATTACAGCTGGATGGGAGGATCTGTCTATGAGCCATAAATACTTCACGGGCAACTCACACTTCCAACTGCCCTGGGTGAGGTGACTCTTGAAACTGGGGGTGTCCTTTGTGGGACCCTAGGAGCTAGGCCTGTGAGCGGTGGCACAAGACACGGGCACCTGTGGAGACGGCATCTCCTCGCCCCTGAGCTGTGTCCCCTGGAGAAACCACCTCCAGGACAGCTGAGTGGGCGGCACTGTGACCTGCGGCAAGGACACCCACGGGAGGATGCCTGGCCGTGTCCTCACGGCGGCCGTGTCCCTCTGCTCCAGCCTTTGGCTCAGGTGGGTCAAGCGTGGCCTACGGGAGTCTAGTAAGTCCAAATGTTTAGCTGAACCTCGGAGGCCCCCTGACTCCCATCACTGTGAAATCACAGACCTGTACATACTTGGTGCATTTCCCATATTTTACAGCCAGTGTTCTCTCTGATGCCCACAGTTTACCGTCTGAGACCACGAGAGCTCACGTCCTTTAGACACAGCCCAGTTCATCTGGTTTAAACAATTCGTTCATCTCCTCCTTTCATTTTCTCAACAAGTACTCACTGGACTCGTGTGTGCACAGGGAGTGTTTCCCAGGGGACAGAGTAAGAAAGAAGCCCAGGAGATGCCCAAAGGCAGAGTGCTCCTGCTTTCATACCCAGTGACCCCCACGGCGTCCCCCAGGCTCGGCAAGAAATCTTGTCTCTGCCGAGACGGAGAGAACAGATCTCCTTGAACGATGTTTCTGGCGGTGCTCAGAACACCGGCCCCAAACCCGCCCACATCCCATTGCCCAGAACCTGCGCCTGTGCCAGGTCCGTGGCTGACCGACGACAGAGAGATTACAACGGGGTCTTTCCAGGTGGGGGCGGGGGGAAGAGGCGTGGGAACCAGAGGGAGATGGGATGAAGGAAGCAGGGTGGGGAGCCATGGGGTCGTCAGCACTGACGACAGAGGAAGAGCCAGGTGCCAGGGAATGTGGAAAAGAGGCCGAGGGATGCCAGAAACAGGTTCTCCCCTCACACAGACATCTTGGTTTGTCCTAGTGAGAGAGACTCTGACCCCCAGAACTGGAAGGTCATGCATCTGTGTTGCTTTAAGCCTCCAAGCTGTGGAGACTTGTTAGAGCTGGTGGGAAACTCATTCACCCCACCTGACCACGCCGTCCCCATTCATTCATTCGGTCATTCATTCATTCGTTATTAACTTACACAAGAACATGCCGTGATGGCCTGCTGGGTGGACTTCGGGTGCTTTACCAGGTACACGGGATGAAATGAATAAGTCAGCATCTCAGCAGGACTTTGCTGTCCAATCATTTACACTGAGTGACCTGGGAACGAACTCAAGTTTCCCCACCGCATAATGGGGACCACGTTTGAGGGTGTTGTTCAGGGTCCAAAGAGACCAATATAAGATGCGTGGGTAGAGTCTGGCCCTTGGTTGGCGCTAAATAATCACAGTGCCCTCACTCTTTGCTGTCCTCTCTCCCGGGAGACCGGCTGCGGACAGAGCTTGTTCCCAAAGCCCAGCCTTTCCGGTCACCTGGGAAGACGAGCTCACAGGTGCTTTCTGTTCACATTTTGATGTCTACCTGTCTAAAGTGGCAACGATAAAAACTATCGGGGTGTTCCAGAGCCACAAAAGAAAGAAAAAATGTCCCTTTAAACCAGTTAAAACACCACATTGTTCATGGAGCCAACTCTCTTCTGCTAATTTCTCCAAACGGCCACAGGAGAGGCAAATGCACGCTCAGGACGCGTCTCTCAGGTCCAGGTTTGGATACCTGTGAGATCCTCGTCATCCCCCAGGCACTTTTCATTGTCTGCAGAGTAAAATGCACATATTTTCCAGCCTCCTCCCCCTAAAAGTCCCTGCCGGCTCCGTGAGACAGACCAAGACCTGTTGAGACCCACACGCTGGACCGAGATTCCAAACCGCTTTCCTGCTTCAACAAGTGGGCAGAGTGGGCAGGTTCCCGCTGCTTCCCCAGGGAACACGCGGTTTCTCCCAGTCACAAGCATGCCATCTTGTCACCGCACTTTAAAGATGACTGTACCACCCAGGCGCGGTTTGCTGACATGCATCCTGTATAAGCAACATCCCTCCCGTAAATGGAAGACTTCACACAGCGTTCGGAACCCCGCCGGGCCCGTGGGAGGCTCGTGCAGAGTATAAGCCATTACAACTCAGTAACAGGCCTTGCCCAGTACAACATCTCCCTAGAAGTAAGTGCACAGCTTAAATCACCCCAGGACTGATCGATACTTTGATTGGCTGCTGAGGATAAAAAAGAGAGAATGACATTTGTGTCCTTTTTCTTACTTATTTCACACAAAAATTAATCACGTCCCCCTGAAACGGCAAGCAAGGTGCCAGCACAGAGTTAGGACAGGATTTGACACCGGGGCAGTCAGCGCCGCCCTGAGTGTGAACGCGGACTCGTTAATCACGGTGAAGGGTAATTAATTCAGGAGGAAAATGAAACGGCCGTGGCCATTTTTCACAATACACCCCGGGCATCTACCCGTCAGCCGGTGTGACTGATAGAGCCGCAAAGGCCAATTCGGCAGTAGGGAGAGGACATTTTCCTCCCTGGAGCCGTCTCCATGGAGACAGTGCTGCACCAGGCTCCAGGTGGGGCTCATAAATCATATTTATATGCTGTCAGCTTGAGGGGCTGGACAATGGGAATCGAGGGAGAAAAATGCCTCCTGAGCATCTTCCCTGTCAAAACGGTAACGGGAGGTTAAGCCAGAGTGAAAACAGTTACTACGTGCGAGCACGCCATCAGTAAAACGACGCTGAGCCGTAGTTTCCAGGGCGGCAGGAACTCAGACGTGCCGTGAGACGGTCGGCAGTCCGCATTCTTCCTCCTGGGCGTTTTGCTCTTAACGATCTCTGTTTGGAAGTCAGATCGGGCAGGGGACGGGGGTGGGGGGGCACCCTCCAGGCCTTGAGCTGCTCCCCGGGAGGGGCTATGGATGCAGAGAGAGGCGCAGTAACTCATTCTGTCCAGGGGCCTCCAGACCGCTGCCCGCTCCCACCCGTTCGCCGACCAGATCCCAACAGCACAGTCAGCTCTGAACAGGCGAAGGGGCAGCGAGGCTCCTCTCCCGTGTCAAACCCCCTGCGGACTTTCTTCCAGCCCCCTCTGACCTCCCTCATTCCGTCTGACAGGCGTCACGGGCTCGGGGTCCCTGCCACTGAGTCTCAGATCCCGGCTCTGCCCCGTCAGGGCTGGGTGGTGGGGGTGAGTTGTTGGCTGTCTCTGAGCCTCGTGTCCTGACTGGCGAGTGAGAATGTCACCCCCGCGCCAAGCGAAGGTCACTGAGGAGATGAATGACTGCACCTCTGCGTGCACAAGCTTCGTTCCAACAGCTTTACGGACGTCGAGCCCTTTGACCCGCACCACAATCTCAAAAGGGAGGTGATTCACCCTGTTTTTACAGGTGAAGAAACTGAGGCACAGAAAAATTAAAATCCTCTGTTCAAACCAGCAGAGCTCTTAAGGGGCCGAGCTGGGACTGGAAGCCATGACGTGGCTCCAGAGTCTCTGTCCTACTCTTTGTCCTCTGGCTCGCACCAACACGCTACGTCACAGTGGGGTTCTGTCTGTCGTAGTCCTCCTCGTCACAACATCCTCTATGGGAACGAAAAGAGGACGTGAAAGAAACACACAAACATATAGACAGACGAAGGGGTGGGAGAGATGGATGGAGGGATGAACGGGTGGATGCACAGGTGGGTAAATGGATGGAGGGATGGGCAGGTAAGTGGACGGAAGAATGCATGAGCGGATGGAAGTCAGTGGGCGGGTAGATGGATGAGTAAGTGGATGGGTAGGCGGGTGGATGGATGGGTGGGTGGATGGGTCGTAGGTCGATGGAAGGGCACACGAGTGGGTGGGAGAGTGGGTGGGTGGATGCGATGGAGGGAGCAATAAAGGGTGGATGGATAGACAAGTGGACAGGTGGGACACGGAGAGATAGGTAACACTTGAAACTCTTCTTTGTAAGGACAGTGTTCTCCCTGAAGAACATCGGAATGAAACTGAAGGACAGAACACTTAAAGGTGGCTTTAGAAATAAGATAAAACTTGAATGTCAGCTGAGTCATCTTTCCACCCAACGCTCAGATTTCCTCAATACCTTTCCCATCGGACTGTTCTCCCCGACCCCGCCTCCGCCTTCCACACCCACGGTCTCGGGAGCAGCTGCCTCCCCAGGCAGGCTCCTCGATCACTGAGGAGCTCGGGCAGCAAGAGTGGCCTTCTTCATAATCAGCTGAACTCCACCTCCCTAGAGTTCCCACCACTGTCCCCGGTGCCACCGTCTTCTTCATGACGCGACCTTACAGATATCTGCCCATTGTGATCACGTGCACACAAACCATCTCCAATCCAGGCCACACAGCGATGGGCAGGTGACGGAGCCTCGCGGATGAAAGCTGTCACAGGGCTTTCAGCAACAAGTGCCCCAGGCCGGGTCACTGAGGAGACTGCCGGCCGGTGTGTGGAGAATGGACGGAGGGTCGGTGGACGCAAGGTTAGTGCAGGAGGCCAGTGAAGCGTGCAGATGGCTAGGCTCGGGTGGTGGCCGCAAGATGGACAGAGGACAGAGCTGCAGGAGGGAGAGGCCCTGAGGGGAGGGCATGTCAGTAACTGCGGAACAGCACAGTTCACCTGGCTGCTTGCTGCCCCAGGTGAAACACAAGGAGGGCCTTTCAAGGACCCTACGCGGCCCACCACCGAGACAGGACACCGTGTTTGTTTACTAGGGCTGCTGTGACCAAGCGTCCCCAACGGGGTGGCTCAAGTCAACAGAAACGCATTGTGTCACAGTTCTGGGGGCCAGACACCCAAAACCGAGGTGTTGATAGCACTGGTTCCTCCCGAGGCTATGAAGGAGAAGTTTTCGGGCCCCTCTCCTGGCTCTGGGCTCTGCCGTTGCCAGCAACCCTCGGCTCACAGCAGCATCACTACGGTCTCTGCCTCGGTCTTCACGTGGTGCGCTCCCTGCGCCCGGGTCCAGACCGCCCTCTTCCCGTTAGGTCCCCGGTCACCTCGGATCGAGGCCCCCTGAATGACCTCCTCTTGGCTTGATTACTATTTCCAAATAAGGTCATGTTCACTTGTCCTTGTTAGGATTTCAACATACTTTTTGGGGGCACACATTTCAACCTGTAATGGCAATCTTCAAGGGGTGATAGTCCCTCACGATCAACAAGACGTCCAAGCAGAAACGGGCTGGCCACTCCTGAGGCACCAGAGAGAATACTCTGCCCTGGCCTGGAACTTAGGCCGGATGACCTCAGAAGTCCTTGGTGGCATCCAGAACCTGCCCACTTCCTCACTCTTTCCCCACGGACAAGGAGACATGTCCTCACGGCTCCCTCTGGTGCTTCCCCTGCTCCAACGCCACCCGTCAGGAAGGAGGGGCGCAGTGTCCCTTCTTATCACAGTGCTCCCACCCCCACGGGGCTGTTCTGCACCGACCGACCACCTCCCCGCATCCCATCTTCACCTCCTGTCGCCCAGACCGCGCACAGCTTGCGAGTGTGGCGGCTCTGCTTCGGTCCCCGCTGCATCCCAGCACCTGCAGTGCCTGGCAGCAGGAGGTGCCCCTTAAATGTCCTGGATGGATGAGGCGCGAGCCTATGTCCCCTGAGCAGGGGGCCGACTCCCTCCCTCTCCCTCTCCCTCTCCCTCTGGCTCCTCGGTCCTTGAGACCACGTCTTCCCAGGGAAGCCGCCTGGTCTCCTTAGGCAAAACCGAAGTCCCCTCCCCACGCAGCGCTCTGTCCCCTGCTGCCTGCATCCCACTCCACCTTGCCGGGACTGTCTGTGAATCTGTCATCTCCATGAACAGCGAGGGGCGGGGACGGGGAGCCACTATTTGATTGTTCTGGCTCGCTGTCTCGCTGCCACGGACTTCTCTGTGTGAGCTGCCTCTCCCTGCGGATGGTGGGCATCCTGGGGGGCCTCGCTTTTTTCAGCTTTCTCTCCAGCCCCTAGCACGGTGCCAGCACTCATCAGGAGCTCAGTAAACACTTGCTGGGAGAAGAAAGCTGTTTGATGGACACAGGACTTCTCCAAGAAAGCTTCTTTTTGCGGGGAAGATGACAGTGAGGGTTGCCATGGAAACCGGAGGCATTATAGCCGCTGGGCTCTGAAGCAGTCCCCAGTATGTCCTCCATACCAATCCCGCGCTGGTGTGTCAGGCACTGGCGTGGACCCAGCCTCACAGGAAAGCCAGCCGCGAGGCACAGGTGTGAGCACAGGCTGCTTCCCACCTTAGCTGGACGTGGCAGCAAGGACGCTTGGATTGGCCCTTTGGTGCTCTAACATCACCCCTCCCCGGACCGGGGGACCAACCCAGACATGTGTCGCTGGATGTGGGTTATACAGCAAACCACCTCGAAACAGCTGTGCACACTTCCAGCCACCAGGCTGGTGCTCTGCCTTTCTGCCCCTGCCCCTCCCCCAAACCTGCTCTGGTCATCGATGACACTCTGGTCGTGAAAGTCAAGCCACTTCTCAGTCCCCACTTGAATGCACTCGAGACAATATTAGACACAGATGGTCCCCCCTTCCTATGGGACCCCCTTCCCTTTGGCTTCCCGGGGCCCCTCTGACTTCTCAAGGCTAGAATTCCTAGGGCCCCGTCTGGGTTCCCCATCCCTCTCAGTCCTTCTCCACAGGCTCCTCCCTCAACCCCCACCCTGACTTCCCACCTCTAGCTCAGAACTTTCTGAGAACAGACCTACATATGGCTGCCCCGGATGTCACCATCCTGGTGTCTCCAGGGCATCTTGAAGTCATCAAGGCTGACTCTTGACACCGTGAATGTGGCCCTTTCTGCTCATCTTAGGAAACAGCACCACATCCGCCCAGTTGCTCAGCCTGAAACAGGTGTCACCCTTGATGGCCTGCCAACCCCACTGCCAACCCATCAGCAGGTCCTGCTGACTGTCCCTCATTCGTTCCTCAATCCCACGAATACAAATGAGCCCACAGGATGGACGTTGGACAGACTAAATCCTGGGGGACCCTCCAGGGAGCCCAGCCTTCCCCTTTCTCCGAGGGCAGGGGAGTGAGCAGCCGACCAGACGGACAGGGCGCAGCGGGATGACGGGGCGCACGGAACGGCTCTGCGCAGACGGCAGTGACAGCCCCAGCTCCCGGCGGCACGTCCCCCAGCAAGGGTGTCCCAGGCGGAGCCGGACGTCCTCAGGGAAGCTCTGGGCAACCTGCGAGGCCGTGTCGCCTCAGGGAACGTGCTGTATTGTCTTCCGGTTTGAGAAACATTGCAGCCCCTCGTGATCTTTGCTATCAAAGTCCCCAGGCAGCCTCTGATTTTACCTGCTGGCGACTGTCCGTCAAGCACATCACTGGGTGTGGCTCCAACCCCACAAGCACCTACTGTGTGCCAGGCACTGTCTGAGGCCTTGGGGATAAATCAAGGAACCAGACAGAAAGCTCCTGCCCTCGTGAACTCACTGCCTGGACAGGGAAGCCAGAATACAGCCACATCACAAAAAAAGACAGACAGACAAGCTGGCTTCTGACAGGCTTGGGCGCGATGCGCAGAAAATCAGAGTTTTAGAATAGAGACCAGCGGGGGTGGCGGAGCTGCTCCAGGCAACGGCATGCACGGGCTGCAAGTGACCCTCCGGCCCACCTCCCAGGCTCCCGCCACCCTGGCCATGTCCTCTTTTCTGGTCATCAAATGCTGTGCCTGAGCTCTGCACATGCTGCCCCCACAGAGTGCTCATCACTCAGGTCCCGGCTGAACTGACCCTCCCTTAGAGGGGCCTCCCCGAGACCCCACACTAGAGCAGGCTGCCCGCTATTCCTGTTCCCCTACAGCCCTTGCCACAGCAACGAGTGGGCAGTCACTGGCACTGCATTTGTATGCTGCTTGTCAAGTTCATGGGGACAGAAACCAGGACCCTGTAGCACCCAGCAGGGTCTGCCACATGCCCGGCGCAGAAGGGACCCCCAGCGAGGATCCGCTGCACTAGCCAAGGCATCAGCTACCTCCTGAAAATTGCCGCGCCGCGAACAAAGAGCGCGGGGAAAGAACGAACGGATAGGAGAAGCCTGGGCGAGCAGCTTCAGGGTTCGAGATGAGGAACTAAGTTGCATGTCTGGGGTGTCTCTCCAGAGGGAAAGGGCAGCGGTTGTAACAGTCAACGCCCGTTTCCCACGGCCCGAGTCCACCGACGCTCACCGACCCGACTCTGCACGCGGTGTAATTTTGAGGCGGTGCCAAAGGCCACGCTGGCAACATCGAAAGACAGTGGTAAGCTCCCTTCTAACAGCAGAGGAAATGAACACAGAGGAGATGAAACCTGCTCTTCTCTCACTGTTCCTTTGCCCCTCTGGAAAAATCTAAGCTCGGTCTTTTTAAAAAGCTGTTATGTCAGCAGAAGAGTGGGTTTGAAAGCACTCAGGCCCGAGCCCAAATCCAATACCACTTGTGTGACTGCAGGAGGAACCATAAAGCCCTCCTGAACTTCGGCTCCCTCGTGACAGCTGCCGCGAGAATTAAATGCGGCCGCGGGCCAGGGGTGCGGGCCAGGGGTCGGGGCTGGAGCGGGCCGGGGCTGAAACACTGCAGGCACTCCCTGCCTCTCGAAGCCTCTGGGACCAGCCTCCGGGACCAGCCAGCGGCACGCACGTCCTCCCTCCCCCGTCCCAGCACGCCTGGCGCTGAGCCGCCTCCATCCATCAGGGCGACGGTCGAGGAGCCTGATAAAAATCGAAGGAAATATCCCTCCTTCAGGTCTTCTCTGTGAGAGGCAGCCTGTGAGCAATCGGCAGAAAAGAGAAACCACCAAGCAACCCAAGGAAATACTCTTTGTCGGGAAAAAAAAAAAAAAAATCAGTGCGTTTTGACCTGTGTGGCTCAGTGGGTTGGGTGTCATCCCACAAAGCAAAAGGTTGCTGGCCGATTCCCAATCAGGGCATGTGCCTAGGTTGTGGGTTCAGTCCCTGGTCACGGCGCATTTGAGAGGCAACCGATCAATGTTTCTCTCACACATGCCGGTTTCTTTCCATCCCTTTCTCTCTCCTCCCCCCGCCCCCCAATAGAGAAACAAATAAACACATCAGTGAGACAGAACAAAGTAATGGCTCTGAGGGGTCTTAGAAATGCGGTGGCAATCAAGCCACCTAATAGCCTATCCAGAATCCCAGCTGACCCTCACGGAAGTATTACAAGTGGGGTACGTGATTAGCTGGAGATAAAAGCTATATTCAGTGGGAGACCATCACAGGTTTCCAGACACACGAAGCCCCTGACATTCGGAGGGATGTTTTCTTTCAAGGTGCTCCTAGGAGCCAAGATGGAAAGATGAAAAGAAACCCACAACGCTGTAATTAAAAATGTGTCTCCTTGCCCTGGATGGTATGGCTCAGCGGACTGAGCATCAGCCTGCGAACCAAAGGGTCGCCAGTTAGATCCCCAGTCAGGGCACATGCCTGGGTTGTGGGTCACATCCCCAGTAGGGGGCGTGCGAGAGGCAACCACACAGTGATGTTTCCCCCCCTCCCCCCTCTCTAAAAATAAATAAATAAAATCTTTTTAAAAATGTGTCTCCAGGTCCCTCCAATGAGCACCCAGTCACAGTGTCTGAAGCAGAGCTGGTGTTCAACAAACAGGGACCGTGGGGGAGGGGGGGACGCAGGGAGGCTGGAAGCTGGGGGAAGGAGGGAGGGAGGGGTACTCTGGCTCTCAAGCAAGGTGGTCTCAGGTCATGCCTGGTAATGAGTGTTTAACACGCTTCAGGCAAAGCAGGGTCGGCTCCCAAGGAAACGAACAAAATTCCAGAGCTACAAGAACACAGTCTTGGTGAGACTCCCATCCCTGTACCAGCCAACCGCAGCGGCTGCGACATTTCACAGACGCAGGGATGGAGGGTCACGGGGTTCCGATGCTCCACCCCCTCTTGAATCGAAAACAAAGGGGGACTAATTTTCGAGTACTAACTACTCCAGTCAGAAGGTTCGAGAGTATTACCCACTTGCCAATTAAGTACCCAGGTGCTGATCATACCAACCAAACCACTTCCCCCCATTTCGCATTTCCACGGTTTGGAGGAAGACTGACTTAGCTAGGGACACTGGTGATCACCGCCTGCTCCCAGCACTTCATACAAGATACATTTACGAACCTGTCAGGGACCCCCTTCCTCCCACTGCCCATCCTCCTCCTTCTCCCTCCTCCCTCTTGGGCAGCATGGCGAATTTTAATTTGTCGTCCTTGGCCTTCTGATTAGGGAACTGAACTAAAATGAAGAATCACACCTGAGCCCGAGGAGCCCCGCTGCACAGCCCTGATGCCCACAAGTGGGTTAGAGAGGCAGGTGCCAGGCCAGCCCTGCACTGAGGAAGTGAGGCTGGGCAGGGCACGGGGGAGTGCGGCCGGGCAGGCGCGCCCTTCCAAGCAGGAGGGAAACCTCTGTCTGCTGAGAGCATCCACTCAGCTCACGGAGAGCCCCGAGTCAGACCCGAGAGAGCTGTTTTTTCAGGCCAAGGACTCGGCACTCCTGGCACAGGGGCAGTGCTCTCTGTTTCTGTGTCTATCTTAGGTCCATCTCTATGGGCCACAGGACACGGCCACAGGACACAGGACATGGCCACAGAACACCACTTCCAGGTTCCAGGAACGCATGATCACAGAGCTGCTCAGCTTTGCCTCCAAGCCTCCCTGTGTTCAGCCGCTGCCAGCAACGCTCTGGAGAAAGACCCTGGTCACCTGGACGGCTTCTCTGCAGGGCTGCTCTCCTCCCTGTAGATCGGGCCAGGCTCGGGGCAACCCCGCAGCAAGGATGCATTACCCCCATGTCTCTTCCCCGACTTTCAGCGTGACGCTCTCCCCAGGCGGTAGTTTACGGTGCCCCAGGGGACAGATGAGGAAACTGAGGATCAGAGAATGAATGTAAACCATAATGTGCTTGAGATTAAATACTGAGGAAGCTCAAGTCCTGTTCTGTCACTGTGACTGTGTGACTGTGGACAAACCTCTCCACTGAGCCGAGCATCAGAGTCTTCGACTGTCGAATCCACAGCCTGGGAGCCCAACACAGAGGTTAGTGGGAGGGCCATGCTCACCGAGGGGTGGGAGAGAGACTGGGCATTTTAAATTGCTAAACACCTATAAGGTATTATCTAAAGCTATAAGGCATTTTACTTTATCTGCTATGAGATCACTCCAAATCCATAGAAATGGCTCCCTGGGGGGAGGCTGTGCATTTTGAGCCCAGAATCAGAGGAAGTTTGCTGTAAACGGCATCCAGCTTAAGAGGCTCCCATGTGGCCCCATTACGAATAACTCAGGGTAGTAAGCAAGCAAGCAAAAAAAACCCCTTGATATGAGAATCCACCCTGTTCAGGGGGTGCACTGGGCATAAGCAGATCTCTCAAAGATCTCTGCCCAGATGCAGCATCAAACGCTCTGGCGAAGGTAGAGCCATCCCCCTCCGCCTGCCGGGATGTTCCTGCTGCTCTGAACCCACTGAGCAGCCATAGCTGTGGGTGCTCCCTCCGCTCCTACTCAAAAAAAAGAACCCCAAATAACTAACAAACAAAACCCAGAACCAGGGAGTCACCTGAGGCTCCCCCAACCCAACATCACAGTTGGTGACCAGCTCTGGGGGTTCCTCCAGCAGAGCCCCCTGCTCCCAGGGCTGCTGGTCCTGCCCCAGGTCACAGCCACCTCCTCCAGCAACCGGCTGGCCCCTCTAAGCAGTTCTTCCGGTGCATCCAGAGGCATCTTTTAAAATGCAAATCTTCCCAATTAAAAACCACGCCCCAGGGCTCCAGGGCCTGCTGGGGAGCCTGGCACACTGAGCCCCCTCTCCCTCCACACCTGCACTTCAGTAACTGAGCCTGGCTACGTGGGAGCAAGCCCGGTTAAACAGGACCTGAGCCCGGAACCAACAGCCCTATTGCTCTCTGCTATTCTGAGCCCTGCCTGCTTCCACGTCTACCCAGCCCGTGATGGCAAGGATGATGCCTGGGTCATCACCTGGAGAAGGTTCACCCTAAGACACCTTCAGGGTTCTGTTGCCATGGAGGAAGCCCGAGGTCATTTGGACAAATCTAGTCTATCCCAGTGAAAATAATTAGGAGAGCCGGGCAAAACCAAACTCTGCTTGAGAGCATGGGAGAGGGACGTGGCAGTGAAAACCCATGGGGTCAAGAGCAGGGGAACAAGGAAGCTCAGGGTGGGCAGGCCCACGTTTGTGGCCACTTGGCCCAGAAGCTGGTCACTCAGCAGAGTTTTCCACCTTCATTGACCTGGGGAGATGAAAACTGGAGCCCAAAGACTCCAAAGAAGGTCACCCTGATAAAATCTGCACCCCTGGCCTTCCGGTTGGTGAGAATACCTTAGGGGTAGAAGTATTCCGACAGACTAGCCCCGGAAGGAACCAGAGCCAGCTTTGACGGATTTCAGCCTCCGACTGAATGGGGGTGACCCATAATTGCACCATCCTGGTCCTCGATCATCTCGGTTTTCACGCACAACGTCTGGCACACCATCAAAACTGCCCAGGCGTACGAGCAGGCAAGAAAACACAATCACAGACTACGTGGAACAACAATTAAGCAGAGAACAGGGGTAAAGACAATGAAGTGTTCAGGTAGACACTTTAAAATCATTAATGCTTAACACGGGTGGGGCAAAAGGAGGACAACAGTTGTGAGTAGGGGAAACAGCTCAGGCTTGTGTTATTATTTACTCTATTATTTACTCTATCGTTTTCCACCCGAACAACCGCAAATCTGGTTTGGCCCCACCCTACATGTTTGAGGAAATAAAAGACCAGATTGTGAATTGTAACAGACAACTAGAAACTGGAAAAAGGAAACATAAAGAAGTCGTCCGTAAGTTCTCTGTTGAAAGGAAAGAAGCAAAGGCCGAGTGGAAGAGGCGGAGGGAGGGCCGGTCCACTAGCGGACGGACCGCGAGCCGAGACAGTGAGAAAGCGCAGGCAGCGCGGCACAGACTGACAGCCCGTGCCCCTGGGAGCCAGGCTGCCTGCATCCGAAGCCCGGCCTCCCCACTTCCCAGCAAGCCCTGGGACAAGCTCCCTCTCTCAGGTCCTCACCCCGAGATGAGCAGCAGCAGTACCTGCTTCCCCAGGTTTGAAGAGGATTTGAGTTAGTATTTGCCATGTCCTTAGAACCGTCCCTGAGACGTGTTCTATGGCACTGGGCAGTACATCGTAAGCGCTTGTCAAATAAATAAAAGAACTGGATCAGCTCAGCAAATGATGCATCGCCTGGTCCGGCCCCGCTCTCCGGCTGCATTTTCCTCTACATTACTGAGCTCAGCACCCCAATCCACATGTCCACCGTGCTGAGCGACACACATTTCAGGAGACGAATCCTGGTCGTTTCCTGTCCTGTCATCTGCCCCTCCCTCCCTCTGCCCCAAGAGCCTTTTCTCCTCAAGTCCACTTGGAAAGCTTCTACCCGGGCTTTGAGAATTAGTCAAAATACCACCGCCTCTGGGAAGCATGCCTATGACCCCCTCGGGGGCAATTTCTTCGTCTGGGCTCAGAGGCCCTGACCTTCCCATCAGCAGGATGCTCATCAAATTTGATGGTTGTTAGGTCGTCACAGCATGAGCTATGTCTTATTCATGTCTTGTCCCAAATACCCAGCACAGTGTTCAGAGTGTAGCGGCTGTTTGATTATGATGACCGAGGGATGAATGAATGAATAGATTTGTGAATGAATGAAATATACTCAGTATTCGCTCTCATCCCACTGTAGTGAACCCATTCATCACGCCCAAAAAAGTATAACGAGAACTAGAAGTCTTACTCTTCCAAGGCTTGCAGCATGCCCCCGGGGTCCTCTGAGGACAGAATGTCTACCATCTGGTCATTCAGAGCAAGGTCTTCGTCCACAGCATCGGCTGATGTGAACTGGGCATGCTCCAGCTTGCTCTCGTGATGCTGACCCTGCGGGAGAATTTCAGAAACGATGATTGAATAGGTCTTCTCGCGACTGTCTCATGCTGGAAGAGTCACGAGGAAAGGTGGGGATCTATAGTCAGAGCACCGGGCTGTCCTCACCACTTGGGAGCAGGGGAAACTCAGGCAAGACATTGCGCTTCCCTGAGTCTCTATTTTCTCATCAAAGAAATGGGCTCATAATTCCAGGAGCCCTGCACAGAGTTGTGTGGATGAAACAAGGCAACGAATGGATAATC
>PVJI01028100.1:0-16905 GCA_004026765.1 Micronycteris hirsuta
GGTTCTCTGAGCTTCTTGGATTTCCAGGAAGCCTATTTCCTTTGCCAGATCTGGGAAGTTTTCCTTCATTATCTGTTCAAAAATACGTTCAATTTCTTGGTGTTCCTCTTGTCCTCCTGGCAGCCCTATGATCCGGATATTGGGTCGTTTACAAATGTCTCTGAGGTTCCTGAGACCCTCCTCATTTTTTTGAATTCTTATTTCTTCCTTCTGGTCCATCCCATTGGTTTGAGATCCAACCTCCTTTTTTTTCCTGTTGGTTCCCTGTAAATCTTCCTCCATTATCCTTATCGTATTCTTCATCTGTTCAGCTATTTGCGTCCACCTATCTTCGAGTTTTGTTAACAATTTGATTACAAGCATCTTAAACTGCGCATCTGATAGGTTGACTATGTCGTCATCCGTTAGTTGTAATTTGTTCTGATCTTTCATTTTGGCCATTTTCATTCTTTTTATCTCGGTGCACTTGTCAGCTGGCAGGTGCCTGCAACCTGGGTCGCTTTTGGATGACGTTGCCTCTGGGGGCGGGGCCTAGGAGGAAGCAATGGTGGCCTCCGATCACCACGGGCTCCCGTCACTCCTCTGCTCCCCAGCTCCCCACCGCCTTTTCTGCCAGACTCGGTTCTGCTGGCTCAGCCCTGGCCTCTCTCCGGCAGCGTCGCTGGTTTGCGGGATTCACCTGTTGTTCGGGGCCATGCCCTGTTCAGGCACTGGCGGTGTGAGCCCCTCTGTGAGAGCTGCTGCTCACTCTGCTCCTCCGCCCAGTTCTGCCCCGCTTATCGGCCTGGATGTTCGTCTTCTCCTACCTCCTGGGTGTCGGACTTCCCTTCAGTTCAGTTCTGTCCGTTCTGGTTGTTTAATTTTTCGCTACTGCGTTCGTTGTTTAGACACTCTGGATGTGCGGGCAGCGAGTGCGACCACCTATGCTGCCATCTTGGCGGAAGTCCTGTACCTACCATTAATGCTTCTTATTCCCTGTACCTTTTCCCCAATTCTCCACCCTCCCCTTCCCTGCTGATAACCCTCCATGTGATCTCTCTTTCTGTGAATCTGTTTCTGTTCTAGTTGTTTGCTTAGTTCATTTTTGTTGGGGTATTTTTAGGTTCAGTTGGTGATAGTTGTGAGTTTGTTGTTATTTTACTGTTTGTACTTTTGATCTTTTTTTCTTAGATAAGTCCCTTTAACATTTCATAGCACAAGGGCTTGGTGATGATGAACTCCTTTAACTTGAAATTATCTGGGAAGCACTTTATCTGCCCTTCCATTCTAAATGATAGCTTTGCTGGATAGATTAATCTTGGATGTATGTCCTTGCCTTTCATGACTTAGAATAATAATTTCCAGCCCCTTCTTGCCTGCAAGGTATCTTTTGAGAAATCAGCTGATAGTCTTATGGGAACTTCTTTGTAGGTAACTGTCTCCTTTTCTCCTGCTGCTTTTAAGATTCTCTCCCTCTCTTTAATCTTGGGTAACGAAATTATGATGTACCTTGATGTGTGTTTCCTTGGGTCCAACTTCTCTGGGACTCTCTGAGCTTCCTGGACTTCCTGAAAGTCTATTTCCTTTGCCAGATTAGGGAAGTTCTCCTTCATTAGGTTTTCAAATATGTTTTCCATTTCTTTCTTTTCCTCTTCTCCTTCTGGCACCCCTATGATTTGGATGTTGGAACATTTAAAGATGTCCTGGAGGTTCTTAAGCTTCTCCTCATTTTTTTGAATTCTTGTTTCTTCATTCTGCTTTCATTGAATGTTTATTTCTTCCTTCTGGTCCAACCCGTTGATGTGAATCCCAGTTTCCTTCCCTTCACTGTTAGTTCCCTTTGTTTCACTTTTCATAGCCTTTACTTTTTCCTCTATTTTGGGACTAGACTCAACCATTTCTGTGAACATCCTGATTACCAATGTTTTGAAACCTCCGTCTAATAGTTTGGCTCTCTCTTCATCACTTAGTTGTATTTTTTCTGGAGCTTTGATCTGGTCTTTCATTTGGGCCATAATTTTTTTGCCTCAATGTGCTTGTTATGTGTTAAGTGGCAGAGCCTTAGGTATTCGCCAGGGTGGGGTAACCCACTTCACTGTGTTGTGGTGCTGTATCTGGGGGAGGGGTCAGAGAGGGAACAATTCTGCTTGCTCAGCTTTCGGCAGTATTTCAGTCACTTTGACCATTCCTAGAAGCAAATTGGGCCTTTCTGGTGCTGATTCCACAGTGGGTGGTTTTGTGTACATTCCAGGATCCTGTGGGTCTCTCCAATGAACTCTCCTGTGAGGCTGGGAGTTTTGCCCACCACTGCAACCCGCACAGGTTTTTTTCAGTCAGAGGTTTTGAGGCTTTATTTCCCCCTGCTGGAACCCTGTGTTGTGTGGTCTTGCTCCCTAGTTGTTCCTCCTGGTTCATCTGCACACAAATGTGGGCACCTCCCCTGCCCTGGGCCGCCAGCCACCTGCTCGCCTGCCCCTGTCCTCCTGCCTTGCCATGCATTCTCTCTGCCCCAGCTGCCCATTTCTGCCCCTCCTCCCAGTCTGGATGAATGTTTCTTCTTTTAACTCCTTGGTTGTTGGACTTCCTTCCTGTTCTATTTTCTGGCAGTTCTGATTCATTTTGTTTTTAAATTTGTTGTTGTTCTTCTTTTGGTAGTGGAAGGGAGCAAAATATATCTACCTATACCTCCATCTTGGCCAAAAATATTTTGAATTTATTCTTTTGTATGGTTTAAGTTGGTGACCTACTTTATTTATTTATTTATTTATTTACATGTGTCTGTCTAATTTTTCTAACACAATTTACTAAAGAAACTCTCTGTACTTCCCCATATGCTCTTGCCTCTTTTGTCAAATATTAATTGACCAAAAAGGCATGGAGTTATGTCTTGGCACTCTGTTCAGTTCAACTTATCTATATGACTGTTCTTATACAGTACCAGGCTATTTTCATTACAATGGCCTCATAGTATAGTTTGATATCAGGTATTGTCATACCTCCAGCTTTGTTCTTCTTTCTCAAGATTGTTGAGGCTATGTGGGGTCTTTTTTGATTCCATATAAATTTTTGGAATATTTGTTCTAGATCTGTGGTAAATACCATTGGTATTTTAATGGAAGTTGCATTGAATCTATGTATTGGTTTGGTTAGTATGGACATTTTAATGATGTAAATTTTTCCAATCCATGAACACAGTACCTGCTTCCGCTTATTTGTGTCCTCCTAAATTGATTTCTTCAGTGTCCTATAATACTAAGTACAGGTCTTTTATAGCTTGGTTAAATAATTCCTTGGAATTTCCAGTTAAGATGGCAGTATAGGTAAACAGGGCATGCCTCCTTGCACAACCACATGAAAATTACAACTAAACTATAGAATAAGAATCATTCAGAACCATTAGAAATTGAGCTGAATGGAATTCCTACAACTATGAAATTAAAGAAGAAACCTCATCAAGACTGATAGGAGAGGCAGAGACGAGGAACAAGCTGTTCCCACACCCATGTGTCATGGATAAAAATTGAGATTTTTATCTCAGGAGTGAGGTGTCCTAGCCCAGTGGTCCAGTGCCAGGAAGATGTCTCCATAACCTCTAGTTGTAAAAATCAGCAGGGATTGGTGCTGTGGAAGACAAACTACTAGAGTCCCAGGAAGTTCCTCTTAAAAGGCCCTTAAACAGGCTTATTCAGACTCATTCCCTCTGAGCTCCAGTGCTGGCGCAGCAGATTAAAACACATCAGACACAAACAGGGAGTAATTGAATCGTTCAGCTGAGGGGCACCTTTCTCCCAGACAGAACTGCTGGCAGAGGGTAATGTTCCTTTTCTGAGCCCTTCCCCCACAGAACCTCACAGCCAGCGGGTGAGGGCTATCTCTGAGACTCCATGAACCTGGCTCACACTGTTTGCTCCACTCTGGTGATTCCATGAGGACCTGCCCCACCCATCTTTCAGTCTCATCCAAGCAGTTTTCAGTGGATTTTTCAAATGAATGGCTTGTCTTGGCTGTTGCTTCAGATTTTCCTAAGTTCTCTCAAACAATCAAATCTCTCGCTACATTGCCCCAAACCTGGCACTAACAGCAGCTGGCCTTGGTTCACAGCTTGGCCTCTCCTGGACACCTTCAAGCCCAGCACAAGTAGCAGCCATCTGCAGATCACTTTGTAGCTAATGCTGTGTGACCTGAGGCAGAACATAGGCAGTGGCTGATGTTGGACATGCCTACAGCAATTAAGGCTCAACTATAAAAGGAGGGTGTACACAGCCCAGATAGTGGGCACATTTTGAGTACCCAGTTTGGGTAATAAGGAAGGCTGTGCCTCTGGAGCCTATAGGACATTTACTACATTAAACCATTCTATCAAGTCTGGGAGACATAGTAGCTCTACATAATACATAAAAATAAACACAGGGAGGTTGTCAAAATGAGGAGACAAAGATGTGGCCCCAGTGAAAGAACAGATCAGAACTTGAGAAAAATAACTAAACAAAATGGAGATAAGCAATCTAGCAGATGCAGAATTCAAAACACTAGTTATAAGGATGCTCAAGGAATATAGTGAGGATGTCAACAGCATAAAGAGGATCCATGCAGAAACAAAGGCTACGCTAATTGAAATAAAGAACAATTTACAGGGAAACAACAGTAGAGGGGATAAAGCTGAAATTCAGATCAAGGATTTGGAAGATCCTTGATTTGGAAGGAAGCAAAAAATAACCAATCAGAACAGCAAAAAGAAAAAAGAATACAAAAAATGAGGATAGTGTAAGGAGCCTCTGGGACAACATCAAGTATACCAATATTTGCCTCATAGGGGTGCCAAAAGGAAAAGAGAAAGAGCAAGAAATTGGACACATTTGAAAAAATAATAAAACAAAACTTCCCTAACTTGGTGAAGGAAATAGACATACAAGTCCAGGAAGCACAGAGAGTCCCAAGCAAGATGGATGCAAAGAGATCCACACCAACACACATCATAATTAAAATGCCAAAGGTTAAATTCAAAGAGAGAATCATAAAAGCAGTAAGAAAAAAGCAGTTAGTTATCTAGAAGTGAGCTACCAGAAGACTGTCAACTGATTTCTCAAACATTGAAGGCTAGAAGGGATTGGCAAGAATATTGAAAGTGATGAAAAGCAAGGACTTACAACTCAAGATTATCCAGCAAAGCTATCATTTATAATCAAAGGACACATAAAGAGCTTCCCAGACAAGAAAAAACTAAAGGAGGTCATTACCACCAACAAGTACTATATGAAATATTAAAGGGTCTTCTTTAAGAAGGCGTAGGAGAGCAAAAAATATGAACAATAAAATGGCAATAATTACATATCTATCGACAATTGAATCTAAAAGAAACAAAGAAGTAGAACAGAAACAGAATCATAGATACAAAGAACATTTTGATGATTACCAGGGGATTGGATGAAAAATGTGAAGGCATAAAGAAGTACAAATTGATAGTTACAGAATAGTTATGGGGATGTAAAGTCAAAATAGAATAGCCAAAGAACATATACGCAGGACCCATGGACAATGGCGTGGGGATTGCCTGTGTGGTAGAAAAATATATTTATTTCTAGATAACTTATTTATTTTGTTGCAATAGTTAATGGGATTTCTTTCTTAGTTTTTCTTTCAGATAGTTCATTATTGGTGTGTAAAAGTATTCATTTCTGGATGTTGCTTTTGTATTCTGCTATTTTACCAAATTCATTTATTAGGTCTGGTATATTTTTGGTGGAGTCTTTAGGGTTTTCTGTGTACAATACCATGTTGTCTGTGAATAATGGCAGTTTTACTTCCTCCTTTCCAGTTTGGATGCCTTTTATTTTTCTTGTCTGATCGCTGTTGCTAAGACTTCTGGTACTATATTGAATAAGATTGGTGAAAGCAGATATTTCTGACTAGTTCCTGTTCTTAAGTGAAAGCTTTTATTTTTTGCCCATTGAGTATGATGTTGGTTGTAGTTTTTCATATATGGCCTTTATTATGTTGAGGTAAGATACCTCTATTCCCACTTTGCTGAGAATTTTTATCACAAATGGGTGCTAAATTTTATAGATGCTTTTTCTGCTTATTTGATATAATCATGTGGTTTTTATCTGTCATTTTGTTTATGTGATGTGTCACATTTATTGATTTGCAAATAGCGTACTAACCTTGCATCCCTGGTAAAAACCTCATTTGATCATGGTATGATCTTTTTAATGTGTTGTTGGATCTGGTTTGCTAATATTTTGTTGAGGATTTTAGTATCTAAGTTCATCAAGTACATTGGCCTATAATTTCCTTTCTTGTAGTGTCTTTATCTGGTTTGAAATTAGGATAATGATGGCCTCATTAAAAGAACTTGGAAGTCTTCCCTCCTTTTGAAATTTTTGGAATAGTTTGAGAAGGATAGGTGTTAGTTCTCTTCGAATATTTTGTAAAATTTGTCTGTCTAGTCTAGTACTTTTGTTTGCTGGAGTTTTTTCATTACTGCTTCAATTTTATTAGTTGTTATTGGTCTGTTCAGATTTTCTGATTTTTTCTGATTTAGTTTTGGTAGATTGTACATTAATAGAAATTTATCCATTTTGCCAAGATTGTCCAATTTTTTTGGCATATAGTTGTTCATAGTATTTTCTTATGATCCTTTGTATTTCTATGATATCAGTTGTTACTTTTCCTCTTTCAATTCTGATTTTATTTATCTGGGTCCTCTCTTTTTCTTGATGTATCTGGTTAATGGTTTGTCAGTCTTTTTTCAGATAAGCAGCTCTTTGTTTCATTGAGCTTTTGTATTCTATTTTTTAAATTTCTCATCTGATCTTTATTATTTTCTTTCTTCTGCTTACTCTGGGCTTTGTTTGTTGTTCTGTTTCTAGTTCTTTTATGTATAGGTTAGATGGTTTGAGAATTTTTTGCTTTTTGAAGTAGGCCTGTACTGCTATGAACTTCCCTCTCAGGACTGCTTTTATAGTGTTTCATAGATTTGGGGTTATTGTATGTTCACTTTCATATGTTTCCAGATAATTTTTTTTATTTCTTCCTTGACCTCATTGATAACCCATTCATACTGAATAACATGCTATTTAACCTTCATGTATTTGAATAATTTTGAGTTTTTTTTATTGAAGTTGATTTCCAGTTTCATGCCATTGGGATCTGAGAAAATGCTTGATATGATTTCAGTCTTGAATTTGTTAAGATATTTTGTGTCCTAACATGAAGTCTGTCTTTTAGAATGATACATGTGCACTTGAGAAGAATGTATATTCTGTGACTTTGGGATGAGTGTCATGCTTTCTTATCCATTCAGCAACCATATGTCTTTTGATTGGAGCATTTAATCTATTTACATTTAAGGTTATTATTGATAGGTGCTTATTTATTTCCATTGTTTCCTTTATACTTATATCTTCTCTCTCTATTTCTTCTTCTGAAAGCAGTTCCTTTAACATTTCTTGCAATGCTAATTTGGTGTTAATGAACTCTGGTAGCTTTTTTTTTTTCAATCACCTCCAATTTTAAATGATAGTCTTGCTGGGTAGAGTAGTCTTGATTGCATGTCTTTATTTTTCATAACTTTGCATCCTTCATGTCAATCTTTTCTGTCCTGAAAATACAGCTGACACCTTTATGGGAACTCTCTTGTAGGTAACTGTCTTCTCTTGCTGCCTTTAAGATTCTCTTTTTGTATTTACCCTTTGCCATTGTAATTATTATTTGTCTTGGTGTGGGTCTCTTTGAGTTCATCTTGATTGGGACGCTCTGTGCTTCTTGAATGTGTCCTTCACCAGGTTAGGGAAATTTTCACCATTGTTTTCTTCAAAAAGGTTCTCTATCCCTTGCTCACTCTCTTCTCCTTCTGGTACACCTGTGATGTGGATGTTGTTACACTGATGTTATCCCAGAGGTTCCCTAGACCTTCCTCATTTCTCTTAGTTCCCTTTTTTTATGATTCCTTCTAATGTATTCTTCATTTCTGACTGGTTCTTTTTTTATGATATCTGTATCCTTTTTATATTTACTGTCTCTTTGTTTAAGTTCATACTGAGGTCATACATTCTTCCTCTAAGGTCCTTGAGCTTCCTTATAACCATTATTTTAAACTCTAAATCTGGTATTTTGGTTGCTTATATTTCATCTATTCCTTTTAATTCTTTTTCTGAGGATTTCTCTTGTTCTTTTGGTTGGGACATTTTTCTTTGTCACCCCATTTGGTCTCTGTGGGTACATCTATATCTCCTCAACTTGTTTTGATGGTTTTATGATGAAGGTGCCTTGTTGGGCTCAGTGGCACAATCTTACAGATCACCCAAGCTCCATGCTTTAGGTGTATTTCCTTTGGAATTATGTGCACCCCCTGTTGTAGTTGAGTCTTGAGTGCTGTTGGCCCTTTTGTGGGTAGAGTTAACCTTTCAAGCTAGGAGACTGTAATGGTAAACATTGACCACTATGTATGAGACAGTGTGCAGGAACAGCCTCTTCGGGTGACATTGTCTTCAACAGAGTCTGGTGCTTGCAGGAATTCCCCTTTAGGTATGCCAGTTGTGTGCCTAGCTGGGTTGAGCTCTAGTGTAGTCTGAAGCTCTGGTGTGGCTTTGTTTGTTGTGGGCCCACATGGGTGAAGTTCAGGAAAAAGTAGCTGTCAGACGTTGTGTGTAACTGGCCTTGGGCTCCCTGTCTGTAGCTACCACTCTATTCACTGTTTGTGTCAGTGTCTACTAGACTTGAGTGTGCGGTTGAGGGACCAATTTGTGAAAAAGAGTCAGCTTCCTCCTGCTTAGAGCTGGGGGCATCTCTGTAAATGGACCAAGGTTCCCTGAAGCCCACCCTTCACCTTTCAGCTACTCTGTCTCCTCCTAAGGTTGCCTGGCCTTCCTTCTGAGCCTTTCCGTGAGAGATTTTAGGATGAGCCTAGGCTAGTTGAGATAGGGGGTCACTATCTAGTGGGGGTCACTTAGTGGGGCATTCAGTGAGGGGAAAGCGGCCCCTGATTCAAAGCTAAACTCCTCAGTCTCTGCCAGAGTCTCCAACTCTAGTTCCCCTAGGGGGGTTTGCAGCTGATTCAGACTGGGTACAGCCAGCCATCCCCTTTCCTGGAGCAAGCTCAGCCACCCTGGGCTCGAGGATAGATCAAAAGAGTCTCTCGTTGGGGATGATGCCAGCCCAACTCACAGGAGGAGGCTAAGCTCTCTGTCTCATGCCCAGACAATAGCCTCCAAGGGTCTCACACTTTGAAAGTCCCTGTTCTGAGCTGCTTTTCCTTCCCTCTGTGGAGGAACTGCACCTAGTGGGGGGTGTCCAAGACTTAGCAGGGCTAATCTAAACAGTTTTCTGTTAGGAGTGGTGCCCTCAAACCTGTAGGAAGGCAGAAGGGGGAGGGCACATCTTCCCCTTCCCAGGGTAGCATGGGCTGAATCACAGGGGAGATTGGATTTGCCTTCCCACAATGTAGCCACACAGCCTACCACTGCCTATCTGGCTTCCAGACTGAAGCTTCCTCAGGAGACACAATCTGAAAATCTCAGCTCTGTATGGTTCCCTAGCTTGCTGCCAAACTGCTTGGGATGGTGCTGAAATTCCTAGCCCTACACTGCACTCCAGTATTTGCACATGGCTGGTCTTAGTGGGGCAGAGCTGAAAGTCCCTGCTCTGCAGGGGTTCCTAACCCAGCTGGTCACAGCTGAAAGTTCAAGCTTGGCACAGCACACCACCTAATATAACAGGGTGGGCTGAAAATCCCAACCCTGCCCAGCTCCCTTGTGCCTCCAAGCTCAGCAGCAGGAGTGGCTCAGCAGGTAGGGTCAGGGGCACCTACTGTGTGCTCAAGGCAGGGGAGACTGGTCCTCTTTCCCAAGCTACACAGTTAGGTCACTGTCTGGGTCTCTACCTAAAGCCTGTGCAGAAAATAGAGGGCCCCCTAAAGTTACCACTGTGTGTAACCAGCAGAATCCTCCACAGCAGCACAACCTTTTCAGCAGAGTCTGGACTCTGAACTCTGTGGGCTGGTACTATAACAATAAGAGTACTCTACCCTGAGAAGGTGTGCTCTGAGTCTCCCAGGAGGAGTGAATCCCCACTGATTCTGACACCCAGATGCTACACAGACTCCTCTTCTGGTCTCTGTTGCTGTGGGTTGGGGAACCCTGCATAGGGTTAAGACCCCTCCCTCCTAGGGGAAGGGTGTTCCACAGCCACAGTATCTCTCCAGCTTCTCAGCTGCCACTGTACCTTTGTGTGTGGGGCTTTCCCCCTCTGCATCTCAGCTCTTCTTACCAGTGTCTGTGTAGCATCTTCTGTACTTTTTAGTTATAATATTTCATATTAGCTAGCTTTTAGTTAGTTGTTTAAGTTGATTGCTCTGCAGTTTAGCTGTAAATCCAGTTTGGGGCTAGGAGCAAGTGAATGCAGCTTCCATCTACTTTGCAGCTATTCTGGAATCCCCTATATTGATTTAGCAAACATTTATTAAACACTTTCTATAGGGTACGCACTATGTCACAGTATACAGTGGGGAGCTAAAGACCACGTTTTTCTGCCTGTCATGGCATTCTGTATTTTAGTCATGCACACAGAAAAGTGAAAAATAGACTGGTATGTGTGATTATAACATGATACCATGAAAGCAGAGGAGGAATCTTAATTCTGCTTGGAGAAATGAGTCAGATATTCTTGGTGGATGTAAGATGCTACTTGTCTTGAAGAATAAATAGGAATTCACCAGGCAGGTAAGTCCATGTGACTATGAAGATAACATGCAGAGGTAGGAGGTGTGAGACACAATGTGGGAAAGTGCATATTGGAGTCCAGAGTCCTATGTTTATTACTGTTGCAAAAAAAAAAAAAAATTGGCCTGGACCCTGAAGAACTGTATTTCATGTAGAGAGTTTGGACTTTATCCTTTAGACAGTGGGATACACTAGCACAGCACTAGCCAGTAGAAATGTAAAGCAAGCCACATATTTAATTTTAGATTTTATAGGAGCGATATTGTAAAAAACAACTAATTTTAAGAATACATTTTAATCTAACATGAGCAGAAATATTTCAACATGTAATCAGTATAAAATATTATCAATGAAATATTCTGCGTATTGGGGAGTATTATCTTCAAAATCTTGTATATATTTTATACTTACCACACCTCTCAATTCAGACTAACCACACATGGCTGTGGCTAACTGTATTGGATAGTGAAATCCAATAATATTGTAAGTGGGAAAATGATTGCTTCAGATTTGCATTATAAAAAGAATGAAGTGGGGCTAGACAGAAAATAGGCAGATTAATTAAAAAGATGATGAGGACTTGGAATTATGGGGATGGGTTAGGAGAACATGGAATTAAGAGATACTCAATAACTATGTGTGGGAGCCTAAATTTTGCTTTAATGGATTTTACAGCAAGTATTTTGACTATTTGCCTGGATGTTTCATAAGTACTTCAAGTTCATCCTAGCCAATACATCCAGTATTTTCCCTGATAACCTATTTCTTTATCAGTGGTCACCATCCTATTCCCTGTTATTCTACACATCCAATCAATCACCAAATACTATGGATTTCACCTTCAAAATATCTCTTGACTCAACTTATTTCTACCCCAACTGTTAGCACTTACTAGAATAGGTTCCCCTGAGAAAATCTCCCATAGTATTCTGTACAGCTCATTTGTAACACGCATCACAGTTATGTGTGCAGTTTCTTAGAATCTCTTGATTATTAGGTTCACAAGGACAGAGATTCTCTGTCTTGTTTACAGCTGTATTCCTATCATCTAGCATAGTGCCTGGCCTATGGTTGGAACTCTTACTTGTGTTTATATGAATGCTTAGCAGGCTTTGGCTTATAATCTGGTTGTTCTCAACTACTTTGGGGAGAACTTAAGTTTCCAGTTAAATTATCAACAGTGTATGTACTCAGCATGGTAAAGTAGAAAGATACTGATTTGGAGTCAAGCATTCTGGGTTTAACTTTCTGTCTGTATTAATTAAATGAAATAATACCTATAAAACTCAGCTTGATGTTTGACATTTAGTAAGTACTCAAGACTAATTTATGTATTAATATGATAGTATTTTATTTGTAAGCTTCTGTTGGCTTACCATAACAGTGATTTTTGTCAAGCTGCTACAGTAATGAGTCTGTTGATACTATCATATGAGTAATTATAATATATTGAAATTTAGTGAGGTTTAATATAGCATATTCCAGCTATTATAAACAGTTGTGATTTATAAAATATTTCACTCTAATTGATAGAGCATTCATATTAATACCTAATATGCCATTGACCATGAGAGCCATTGAGGTAAGAAGTCCCATGATAATATATACACATGTAATAGGGGCTTGATAATTATTGAAGATTATAGGAAAGTGAATGTTTTGTTTTCCAGATATATCACAATGGCACATTTTTAGCTCAACAACAGAAATTGTTCAAAATATATTTTAAATTTCTGGCTTGCTAACCAGTACCACAGTGTAGAGCATATAAGAAATTAACATTCATTTACTGAGTACCTGTTATGTATGACACTCTCTAAGAGATGTACTATAAGGGCTAAAAAAGAAGAAGGCATGGTTTCTGTTCTCCAGCATCTTATAACCTCTTCCAGGAAAGATGTTTGAATCAAGTGAAACTATGTGAATTATACAAGCTAGTAATTAATTAAGTGCTAAATGCAATGTCTTCCTTGAGATTATATGTTAGAGAGATAATGAGCCTTTCTGAAATTTAACTTTGACAAGACCACGTTGCAGTAGGTGGATCTAATATTGTATTTTTTTCACTATCAAAATTTATTATTTTTTAAATTTTTTTATCGTTCAAGTACAGTTGTCTCCATCCCCCTCCCACTCCCCCCCCAACTCTAGCAATCCCCACCTCCCATCCTCCATCCTATCCCTCTTTGGCTTTGTCCATGTGTCCTTTATACATGTTCCTTGACACCTCTTCCCCCTAATATTGTATGTTTTTATGGTTCAATTTCATAGAAATTGAATGTACTATACATTTCATACAAAATTAAATGTATTAAGTATGATACTAAGGTGCCTTTTCAGAATGTTGGAAATAGCTTTGTTGTTTTCTCCCTCTTGCAGCAAAATTGTGATGGGACAGGCATGATGTACTTCATAGGATGTGGTTATAATGCTTTTCCTGTTGGATCTGAATATGCTGACTTCCCCAATATGGATGACAAACAGAAAGACAGAGAAATAAGGAAATTCAGATACATTGTCCATGCGGAACAGAATGCCTTGACATTTAGGTATGAAGTTCATTTGCATGCATTTTCTTTGAAATGTAGCAAGGGTTAGTTAAAATTTTCTTTTTCTTTTTTTCTTTTTTTTTTGAGTTTTTCAGTTTATTCTGGCATGGAGTCATCAGGAAACATGTCTTTTATTCAGAAAAATCTCCTGATGACAGTTGGGTTCCATTTCAATCTAGTTAATTTTATCATTTTCATGCATGTGCCAGGCCTACATGAAACACAAAAATTACATTCTCATAAACAATACAAAACTTCCTGATCTATGTGCCAGGACCTCCATGGAAGAAAGGGCAAAACAACACTTTAAAAGAATTTAGCACCATTGCAAAGCTACTGAGAAATATAGCACATAATATTTGGCTGCAGATTATTGTCTCTATGAGAAAGCTTGAAAACAGAGTATCACTGTGTCACACAAGGTGTTACAGCATTTTCTTTTAGCTGTAATTTATTTCCTTTTTAAAAAATTTCAAGAACTACTTTTTCAGAAGTTTAGCCTTGGTTACACATGATCTTTGCTGCCTGACCTCAGGTCATTATCAGAGATCCTGTGGGCCTTCAGATTTATTGAGCAATATTTTTCCCCTTTCTTCTTTGCTCTCCAATATAAAACTGCATGAAGTATGTCCTTAGGGTCTTGTATATTTTTGGAATGTAAGCTCTCCTTTGTTTTCTAAATTGAAAGTACATATTTTATATTTATGAATATACAGATTTTATTAACTAAATTGTTTTAACATAGTTTTTGTTAGAGTTTATAACTGGAATTACCTCCTTTATTGTCAATTTAGATTATTTGCACTAACATTTCTCAGCCTTAATCATTAAGGGGGTGACCTTAGGGTATTCAGAACTGAAAAAAATGTGCTCCTGACCTTAGGAGCCTGTAATACAGTAGGGGATATAACAGGGCATTCAACCTAATGTAATTGGTTGTGTGAGAAAGGCCAACACAAGTGCTGTGAAAATTCAAGGGCTGCTATGGATGGAGTGGGAATGGGAGGGAAAAGCTTTATGGAGAAACTAGCATTTAAGCTGAACTTTAAAGGATTGGTAGGATGGTGGCAATTGAAGATACTTATGGGGAAGTCATTCTAGCTTCAGACATAGCAGTGGTCTACAAACGGGAAAAATGTTTGTGTGTGTACGAACATACATGTTGTAATTAGGCTGGACCATGGAGCAGCTGGGACTAGATTGGGACTGTATAGGGAAGACTGTGAGGTTAGACTTCATTTGGTAATTAGTGGGGAAATGGAATAGCATTGACAGAGCTACACTACTGATGGCTTAGGTTGTGGGTATATTGTTTGAATAGACTAGGTGCATAAAATTATGTTGCCCTAGTCCAGGTGAACAGAATAAGAGTCTGAACTAGAGAGATGGATATGGAAGGCTAGTAGTGATATATGACTGCTGACTCTGAGCAGAGTAAACTATAGATCCAGGAAGTACAGCCCCTGTAGCCTCAGAAGAGAGCATCCCTTGGTCCTAAACTACCACCATCAAACAACTCATTTCTCTTTTCTTTGTGCTCTTCATTATTGATTTACTTGCTTCACTTTGTATGGAGGTATGGATCATTTGTTAAATGTTTGTTAAATAAAATCATCCTGTGTTAGAGAGGGTGTAAGGGAACTATAACCCAATCCAAAATTTTAATATTAATTTATCAATTTAGTTAGAATTTATTAAATATCCATTAAATAAAGGGGTAGATATTTTGGCTGCCATGATAAATTAATCTCTAGTCATACTTCATAAACTTTTAATGCGGGTGTTCTCGCCCCTAATTCCAGCATTATAAAGGAGTTCTTACTTAGAAAACATTGTGTTCTTTCTCTCTCTCTTCCTCTCAATGTCTGCCTTTTTCTGTTTTCATTAACTTTGTAATCTAATACTGAAATCTTGCCGAATTGGTTAGAATAAATAAATAATTTTAGTTATAATAATTGTCATGTTCAGGTTATATTTTTGCACTGATGAGTTTATATATTTTGAACATTCACTAATTCAGCAAGAATAAGTTTCACTTATTATTGTTCATAATGTTGTAAATCTGTTCTTAAAGCAGCTGTTTTAGTTTTTCAAAGATTTCTCTGAAATATACCTTACCCTTTCAGAAATTGCCTTCATAATATTTTATAAATTTTTGTAGGTGTCAAGAAATAAAACCAGAAGAAAAAAGTATGATTTTTGTGACAAAATGCCCATGTGATGAATGTGTACCTTTAATTAAAGGTGCAGGCATAAAACAAATCTATACAGGGGATATAGATGTTGGAAAAAAGAAGGCAGACATCTCTTACATGCGATTTGGAGAACTTGAGGGTATTAGCAAATTTACGGTAAGTAAGATACACAGTTTTTTTCAAGTGTACTTTCTATTATGTTGTTTGGTGCCCTGCTTCATGTTTTAAATTAATAATTCCCACCCTTTTAAAGAGTTCCAACAGACTGTTATCATTGAGTTTATTTTTATATGCAAACAGTTGCCTAATTACATATATGTTTAGTTTAGGATCTCTGTCTTATGAATTTACATCTCTGTATGTGACAGTTGTATATTGACCTTACAGATCTTGAATTAATGGGCCCTTTGGTGTACTATCTGGTGGCTTAACAAAAGAAAATCTCTGACCCACCTCTTCCCTCTCACCCTTCCTTCTGGCTTGGATAAAATGGTAAACAGAGGTAAAAATAGTTTAAGGTTACCCAAAAGATGGGGGGGCATACACATGTATACACATGTACCCACACTTTTCATGGGAAAAATCAGAAATGGTTACAAGGGATTTAATATTTGACATATCAAAAAAAGGACTGAGGGCGACTTCCTAAGATGGCGGCATAGGTGAATGCACCGTACTGCCTCGCACAACCAAACAAGGGAAAAAAACAGAAATCTACACATCCAAACACAGCCAGATCTGACAGAAAATCATATTGAGAGGAAGTCCGACAACCAAGGAATTAAAGAAGATACATTCATCAAGTTTGGTGAGCTAGAAGGTGCAGAGCGAAGGGAGAGCGCTCAGCGACCCTGCGGCGAGCAGGTGAGCAGACGGCAGGTCCGAGGTTGGAGGGGCGGTCCCCATGGGGCTGCAGCACACCCAGACGAGGCCCGACTGAAGCTCGGTCTGTGCCCGGCTCATCCGGACCCAGCAGGGCCGAGAGACTGGTGGACTCAGCAGGTCTGCATTCGTGTGCAGACAAACCGGGAGAGAAAGCAGGGCGCAACTCAACCGCGCAGATTGAGAGCAAGTGAGGGGGTGGAGGCCGCGGCCGGAGGAACGCCCGGCCTCACAGGAAAGTTCACTGGGGAGACCCTCGGGGGATTGGAGCTGTGCAGCCCGTCCACCGACCCCGGAGCGACCCCCGGAGCCAGCGCAGAGGGGTCCGAAGTGCTTGCAGGAAGTGGTGTGGGTGCAGAGAGCAGAGAAGGCGCCATTGTGCACTCAGGCCCCGCCCCCAGAGGCTACGTCCCAGCACAACTACCGGGAACTTCCCTGCACAGGGGATCCCCAAGACTCCGCCCCCCTTACAGTAACAGGTTCACCGAGGGGGAAAAAAATGGCCCAAAGAAAGGGACAGATCAAAACCCCAGAGCTAACCGACCAAGAGATAGCCAACCTATCAGATGCACAGTTCAAATC